>ML821532.1:19423-42827 GCA_009831015.1 Picea engelmannii
AACCTAATTAGGCAATTCTACATTAATCCAAAATCTCCATCCAACTATCCATTAACTTGAATAACAATATTAACAAGCTTAATGTAGGATGCTACTATTATAACACCTATGAACAATTTAATCTCAACATGTAGTCTAGCTATATTGGCCGGACCAATAATACTAGTTGTCTATTACCATTGAGAAGGAAACTGCTAACGACTAACATCGTTGTTGCAATATAAGAAGGAAATTAACATAGCAGTTACCTAACGATTAAATTAGCAATAACAAGGCCATTTACATGATCGTTATCATAACAAGTAATAAATAAATAACAAGGCAATTAACATGTTTATTAACATACCAATTAATATAACAGTAACAAGGCAATTACATGACTATTAACATAACAATTAATAGCTAAATAACAAGGCGATTTCATACTGTTTAACCATTTATATAGATGTGGCAATTAATCAAAAAGAAGGAATATGTTGATCATTAATTCACGGTAGCAAATAACATGGAAATTAATAAGGCAATAATATAGATTTTATCATTGCAATTAACATGGTAATTAATAGTAAAACGCAAGCAACATTTAAGGAAAAATGGTGTCCAATCTAGCAACTGCATTCAACCATTTAAAGGGGAAAAACGTGGTCACACCAGCAGCAAAACACAGTCCCAGTTAATGGCGAATCGTTGTGCCATACCTCAGCAAGCGCATGCTACCAATAAATGGAAATTCATGGGTATTTAACAACAACTCAGTCCATCATTTGAAATAAAAAATGTGGGCATTTAAAAAGACAATCTCAGGCTCTTTTGGAAGAAAAACTGTGGGTATTTAAAATAACAAAATTAGTCTCATTTGCACGCAAAAACGTGGGCATTTTAAACAACAATCTTTGTCTCATTTGAAAGAAAAAATGTGGGCATTTTAAATGGCAAACTCAGTCTCATTTGAAAGAAAAAACATGGGCATTTTAAATGGAAAATATCTGTCTCATTTGAAAGAAAAAACGTGGGAATTTTAAACGACAATCTCTGTCTCATTTGAATGCAAAAACATGGGCATTTTAAACAACAAACTCAGTCTCATCTGAAAGCAAAAATGTGGGCATTTTAAAATGCAAACTCAGTCTCATCTTAAAGAAAAAACGTGGCCATTTTAAACGACAAATATCTGTCTCATTTCAAAGAAAAAACGTGGTCATTTTAAACGACAATCTCTGTCTCATTGAAAGAAAAAACATGGGCATTTAAAACAACAAACTTAGTCTCATTTGAAAGCAAAAACGTGGGCATTTTAAACGGCAATCTTTGGCAACTTTTAAAAGAAAAAACTTTTTTCCATTTCCAAGAAACTAATACAAAATGAAGACATGAATCAATTCATTTTTCCATTTCCAGAATACCAATACAGAATGCAGACATGAATAAATTCATTTTTCCATTGCCAGAATACCAATACAAAATGAAGACATGAATCAATTCGTTTTTCGATTGCCAGAATACCAATACAAAATGAAAACATGAATCAATTTGTTTTTCCATTGCCATCATAGAAATACAAAATGCATACAACAATAAGAGAACCGAAAGGATCCAACCAACCAAGGACAACAATGGAGGTAGACAGCTGATAGGTTCGTACTTCGCTCATCATCCTCGCACAAACAAGTAGGGCGTTGAGATCCATAGGTCTATTAACGTTGAAGTGACGACCATAGATCAGGCTCCTGGCCGACTGCTTAGGCGAGGACTGATGATCTAGAGACGAAGGGAAAACAACCACAATGGTCACAATAAATACACCACAGGGCGTTGAAGACATGTGGGGAAATGAAGGCCATGGGAGTCAATTAATCATTGAGCTAGGCTATAAAAATTTCAATCAATAATCTAGAGAATCAATATACTTACCCAATTAAACAATCATATCATAAGCATAAATCCTACAACAATCTACCATACAAAATGAAGAAAGTGTACCATCGCCTAATCGCCTGCTCTGAGTTGAAGTCCCATGCGCTCCATGGAACTCCCGCTTACCGACCAACGAGACTTCACCGGTACCTCCTATCCAATGATAGGGGTACTCTTCTTCCCCCTTAGCCCCCTGAGTCGCAAAGGGGCCACACATGCTAACCAGAGAATCAACTAGCTTCCATCTCACCTCACAAGGTCGAGCTACCACTCCTCACCGAGCTGGGTATCACAACTCCCACAAGCTAAGTCATTCAAGTAGATATTTCTGCAGTGTAACATTACGCAAAACAAAAGACCCCATCATCCTTCTCCTCCCTCCATTACATAGAGTTTCGAAACCCTTGCTTTCCCAAAATCCCATTTAAATTAATGTTTAAAAAATAATTCCTAAAAATTCCTCTCCGTACAACTGTCACCCATCCCCTTCATTCCTCCATAAATTAATTTCTTTAATTAATTAAATACCCTTATTTCCCTCACCCACCTAGAGTCACTCCTAGATTCGCTCCTAGGTGTCCCCAAATTCTCTTACAGTTTTTAATGACTTTCACCACTATTCATTTGATAGCTTAGTTTAAAATTAGAAAGTTCTTAAATGGTAGATACCTTACTAAGTTTGTCTTTCTTCTTTTTCCCTTGTGTTTCCCTTTTCTTTTTATGTTTCCCTCTTTTCTTAGTTTCCTAATTATTTTAGATTTCCTCTTTCCCCTTTTTATTTAGAATTCAAAATGGTAGGTGTGGAAGTTACCTTTTTCCATTTTCCCCCCTTTTTTCTTTTTAAACAATTATTTATTTTATTTTAATTTTTATAAATATATATATATATATATATATATATATATATATATATTTGTTTTCTTAAAAGGATAGAGAAAATTTTTCCACTAGTATAATTTAGACCTAGACTTTAAATTACGTGGGTGACATTTTATTAGGGAACTTGTTTTAAAAATTCTTATCACGTTATTAGTCCTAAGGCCATATGGGTTCATTTATTTATCATTAATAACACGACGTGCCCTTCACGATGCACTAGGTGCTCCAAGGGTTCCACTCACCTCATCTGTTTCCCTTGTGCAATGTTCCCTTCGGGATGCACCACATTATCCAAGGGTGCCACTCACCTCATCTGTTTCCCTTGCGTGACGTTCCCTTCAGGATGCACCACATGCTCTAAAGGTGCCACTCACCTTATTTGTTTCCCTTGCACGACGTGCCATTCAGGACGCACCACGTGCTCCAAGGGTGCCAATCGCCTCTTCACTGACTTGGTAGACATCAAAAACCCCTGGAGTCAATACTTCGTGAGGTGAACTTGTGAGAGACTAAGAGCCTCTAAGGAATAAGGCCCCTGCCTTATTGCATGCCCCTTAGAATCATTGTGAGCGATTGTCAAAGTCTGCCCTCATGGAATCGTGGGTCCTCCTGAACTAGGTAAACGTTAATCTACATTTCAAGCCATGGTGGGATTTCTAGTAGGCTATGTGATGCAGGAGCATCCCTCATGACAAGAAAAACCAACGTGGAAGCAGAAGACAGCTGGAAGACGTCCAGCGCAAGTTTTTGAATTTTTAAATTTTTCCTTGAAGTTGATGCGCTAAACATAAATGAGATCATTTAACTTGGCACCTTGGTAAGAATGTAATCAGACCTCGATCCATACGCTCTCGTCTGAGATAGACAGAGGCATTTATAGTAGTAGTTGCAGGTAGATAGAATTGAATTCTTATATTAGACAATTCTAGAAAAGGGAAAACCGGGATATAGACACCCTCATTTGTATCGTTGCAAAAAAAAATGAACAGGAGCAAGAAGAATCTAGAGAGCATAGGAGAATAGCAGAGAGTTGTAGAATAACACCCATGTATAGATCTTGAATTAATATAAGAAGTTGATTCAGATTCATGGTTGTTGTGTTATTCTCTGTGTATGTGTGTTGAATGCTCTACTTATGAGAATTACTTCCTGTTATGCATTTGTTATCATGTTCTGTGTATGATTTCATGTGTCGACATTGAAATCTGAGAGGAAGTGAGGTGAGTTACAATTGTTTCTCTTTTGATCAAGGATTCCTGCAAGGAGTGCAGTTGAAGTCATCCGCAAGGAGTGCGTTGACAGAGGGATCGGGGAGTTAAACTCTTGTTCTCAAAGTACTCAGAAGTGAAAATGGGTTGCTAGAGTCGTGCAAGGAGTGCGCAGGCTAAGGGAGAAAGTCTCAGTCGTGAAACTAAGCAGAAGCTTTGGAGGACTACTGCTACGGCATACGCAGAGTCAAAGGAAGCTCAAACAGTTGAAGTGTTCGTAGGTTTGCCGCAAGGAGTGCATGCAAAGAACCTCATTGAGGTTGAAGAAGTTTAGAAAAGATCAGGAAGGGTAGGCCTCTGAGTCGCTGAAGATCATCATAGATAAGTGTGGCAGAAGTCAGAGAGAATCATCGCAGGTTGGTGAAGCAGCGAAGGAATCTCGTGGAGAGATACTCTTTTCTCACTTCGTGGGTTACACAAGGAAGAACAAATGGTCGAAATCATCTGAGGAGATTTCATGAAGTTTCGAGGATTGTTAGATCTTACAGAGGTGCAAGGAGGTTATGGCTAAAAGGTCCGAAGGGTTTGAATCTCAGGAGAGGCAGAGTCGTCGATTCAGAGTCACAGGAGCCATCAGATCTACATGTGGTATCGTGTATCGGGGACTCGTGAGTTGAAGCCCCAAAAGTTGTGTAGCAAGAACAGCGATATCGTGAGACACGATATCCCTACAAGATCAGAGTCGTTCGTTGTGGAGGACGTGTGTAAGGAGATTCTCTCATCTTGCAAGCTCAGACATTGGAGGACAGAAAGGGAAGTCCTTTAGCTTGGTGAGTGGAGAAATGGAAAGAAGGCCAGAAGCCGTCCATCTGTAGAAGACAGGTGGAAAATATCTAGAGATCTCGTGAACTCGGGAGTTCGCCGGTTGAGAACCCAAGTGTTGGGTGGTCCAAGTCGCGAGCAGCGAAGTGGCGAGAAGATCGGAGTTGTCCATCTGAGAAGGCTAGGTGGCATAGATCGGTGATCTCGCGAACTCAGGAGTTCGCAGGTTGAAAACCCAAGTATTGGGTACTCCAAGTCATGAAGCGGCGAAGTGGCGAGAAGACAATAGTCGTCCATCTGGGGAGGACAGGTGTCAGAGATCTAAGGATCTCGCGAACTCGGGAGTTAACAGGGTGAGAACCCAAACATTGGGTATCCCAAGTTGCGAAGACGCAAGAAGCGAAGAGGAGGATAATCGTTGGATCTGGATCGTAGGAGGACCGTTGGATCCGCACGTGGGATCGTGTATCGGAGCCTCGCGAGAAAAGGCCCGAGAGTTTGGCTACGGGGATTGTGAGATTGTGAGAGGCGATATCCTGACAGTTGGAGGTAGTGTGGGCCATAGAGGAGCGTGAGTGGAATACAGGTAGCACGACATCCTCGGGATCTCACCGCGAGAAGTCCCGAAGTATTGGTGTTAGGATTTGTGAGTCGCGAAGTGTCGAGACCAAGGTTCGCGTGGATGCGTGGCAGAGCATAAGGTGGGACCACGTGGTCGGTGGGTGGATACGTGTTTCCTAGAAATATAAGTCAACATTCCGTTGAATTCTCGCATCTCAGGGATTCGTGGAATAGGAGGGTGAAAGTTCGACAGTTCAACCTACGAGTTCGTGAGTAGTGAAATCCCTTAGGGAAAAGTCAGTGAGTTGACTGACCATCAGGTCTCGGGGATCTAAGAACCCATTGTTCAACCTTTGAACTCGCGAAGTCATGAGTTTTGGTTCCCCGATAAATCATGGAAGGGGTATCGCACGAGAGAGCTATGGGAGCAGATTTCCCAATAGGGAAATAGAAGAACCTTGGAGTTCTTCGGGCCGAGAAGAAGAAGATCATGTGAGCGGACGTGCTCGTGGTTGGCGCACCTGCCGTCAAGTGGTATCATAGCTTGTTCTTGTCTGTATATTTCAGGTAGGAAGAGAGGCAGAGAAGGAAAGCACTCTGATACACACATCAAGTGGTATCAGAGCTTGGAAAAGATTCTTTGCTTTCTGTTGGAGCCGCCCTTGTTTTATTTTTTACCCTTCACAATTCTCAATTTTTCATCCTTGAAATCTAGAGATGGTCTTTTGATTTTTCCCCCGAGACTATGAAAATCCTGTAACCTTGTCATTTAAACAACGACGCTTTTTCTACTCTCGAAACAAGTCAACTTTCATAAGGATGCTCGAATCCTTTGTTTTACTTTGGGATCTCGCAAGTCGGACACTTTAATCCTTGAGTTCACACACCCCGAGTCGCGAAACGGTGAACTCATATTGATTTTTCACTCAAGACAGTAACCAAGGTAAAATCTTTAACTCAATGGTTAGACGTCATCGGGGTTTCATGCCTCGGCATTCACCAAGTTCAAATTTTTTTTTTTACAGCCTCGAGGGCCGAGAGCACGAGGTTCTTTCGGCCTAACCCTGGTCAAAAACTAAAGGAAAAAAGGCTAACCGTGGTCAAAGTCAGTTCTTGGCGTTTCTCCACTCGAAACTATCTTTTCAAAAGTTACGACGCCTAAAACCCTGACTCACGAAGTCGCGATGTAATTATGACGTGATTAATTAGTCACCTAAGCTAAGATTTTCTTCCCCTTAATTGAGTCTTAATTATCGCCATATCGCGGTTTCGCGACTCGGCTTACTAGTCTCCCAGAAACTTGCCTTCGAAGTTCCGAGTTGCGATATGGCGAATAAATGGATTATAAACTTAATGATGCTCCAAATCGTGATTACTGTTAATTAAGACAAAATCGGTCCTCGCGATATCGCGAGTTGGGGACTCAAAATGTTAAAAGAAAATCCACGAAGTAGAGAACAATGAGGAATTGATGAAAGGTGGTAAAATTTGATAATTTAAGATAAGGAAAGATATATCCCATGCCCCGAGGCTTGCATGTTTCCCGAGGTAGCCATCCCTCTCCCTACTCCGACTGGCTGTCAAACTGCCAAAAATTGATGACATTAATGGAGAATTAGGGTGAATCCACGAATATAAGATCGGATTTTATGCAATAAATTTGTTTCTAATTATGATTTGACATACTTATTTTGAAAGGTACCATTTTTTCAAATATATGCAAGAGTTGCATTTCATTATTCATTTTTCATAGCATGCAGAGCTCGTTAATTCCGAGTGAACTAATTTTTGCATGTATACGCAGTTCTACCGCAAAAGGGCGAAAACATAAGCTTCATCTATGGCTCCACGGAAAGCAGCAAAGGCGAATGTCGAGGTTACAGGGAAAGGCTCAAATAATATCTCCGACACTTCGCCCTGGAGTGTCGACTCGGTCCCTAGCTGGTTGTTTGTTTCAGATATTCTGCAATCTGAGTTGGTGGATTATTCAAACTCCGACGACAACGAAAGGGACGACCTGAACACCAAATACAAGATAGTTGTACAATCCAGAATGCACCGGGTAGCAACCAGACCACGGTTTCTCCCATATTATGATATGATCCGATGGGCGTTGGATCACATAGACCTACCCACCAGAACTATCATGAACGACCAACAGGTCATGGTCAGGACTTTTAGACCAGAGCACATCCAAACCATGTATAAGCTTCCGACAACATCTGAATACACGTATGGTGCTGAATTCCTGGAGGAATTCAAACAGAAGGAGTGCACTCAATATAACAAAACCATGCCTGGTTTGATAAAGTATTGGGTTTTGCGCTCTGCGAAATTCAGAGAAAATGACCAGGGCATTTATTCAATCGCTTCGTTGGAGCCACAGTATAAGTATGTGGCAATGATGCCATGCCGACTATTTAGAAGAGAGGACACATCACATTTCTACATTGCATGGGTGCCTCTCATGTTTCGGGTTGCAGAAGGTTGCTCGTTCAATTGGGAAAAGATACTCTCGGACAGTTTGGCCAACCGGGTCACAGAGTATCGGGAGCAGAAGGAAAGTGGGAGACCGTCCTCCTTTTTCATGTCTGCATATATTATGGATGCAGTATGTTCCATGACACCATTCCCTTTGATGAGCTAGGCTTGGAATCTAGCCCAAGAAAAACGTGTGCATGAGTATCACGAAAAGTTGTGGGAGAATAAAGCAGACAAATTCATTTACAAAATTTTCAACTGGGTGATGGTGCCCCTGCACATCGCCATTTTTGGTCACCCACCACCTCGGATATCAGACAACATTGCTGTAAGTCTGAGTGGTATAGTGGACTGGTACATGGAAGCAGAGTTTTCCTACTTCAGAGTGTTCGGAGCTGCTGTTCCCCCACTTGCACTACCACTGTTCATCCCCGACAAGCTGGCTTGTCGCAAGATCGCCCGACAAACAGTGATTGGCGGGGTGAGTAAAGAAATCAAAGCATATTCAAATAAGGTGTGGTCATTTTTCCCCGTTAGGCTAAATTCTTATTCTTTATTGGATTTCGGGCATGCCAAGGCTAAGGCTGCAACCCTGGAAGACCTGAGTTTGGTCTCCATCGAGTATAAAAAACATGACCCTCAGAAAATTGTGAGCAACCATTTAGCTAATTGTGGGCTGAAGAGGTTTGAACATGAGTTTTCACCTTCAGACGACATTTTCCGAGGGGAGAGGTCTTAGGAGGAAGTGCTAGCTCGGATCCGATCTTTAGCATCCGAAGACACAGACTCTGTATTGAAATTTCAGGAACACAGACGAATATGTCTTCCCGCTGTGTTGCAAGGAGTGAGCCCGGGTGTTTCTGAGACGGAACTGAAGGATGATGAAGGCCCCAAAGATGCAACTCCCGGCTCGGGAAGAAGCCAGGATGAGGGGAAGCAAATGAAGAATCCCGAAGCAGAGGCACAGACTCTAGACCTACCTAAGAGACTGAACCCGGAAACAGAGACAAAGACCCCTGAACCTCCGAAGAAGCAGAACTTGGTCGTCACCCCAGTAAAGGCAGTGAAACAAATTGGGGAACCCATCACTTATGTCACCCCCTTGCAGTCAACGCAAGGAAATTAAGAAGAAGGATGGATTTTTGATGAGGAACCGAAGCCTATCATAGCAGAAGAACTTCCTCCAAATGAGTTCTTCTTTGACAAAAAGACAAAAGCGGTGGTGAAAAGGGAATTCTACTAGGAGGGAGAATCGACTGCTAAAAAGTTCAAGGTTATGACCGATGGAAAGAACAAAAAGAATGAACAATTCGCCATGGATATCGTAGGAATGCTAGGAGCGTATGCATCAACGAATCAATTTTCGATCGGATTGTTGAAAAACCAACTCAAAATAAAAAATCGCCTGTTCAAGACTTTTGAAGACAGATTAGCTTCGACCACAGAAAACGCTAAAGGTCAAGTGAGCGGGGAGATAGAACCGGCCTGACTAGCTGGTAGAAATGAAATAGAAGTGCTCAAAGACAAGCTGGAGCAAGAACATCTAGTGATCCAAGATGGTTGGATACAAGCGGGTCAACAGAGGACTATGATCGCAGAGCTGCAGGCTCAGGTAGAGATCACTGAAAGCAGGGCGATCGATGTCGAGGGGTTTAAATCCTGAGCGATCGAGATTCGGAGCAGGATCTCTTCTACACAACAGAGTTTTCTAGCCAAAGTGGGAGTGATTCGAGAGGATTTCTTGTTGATGCATCGGGTTTTCGAGAACCTGACTGTCAGAGAAAGGGATGCAGAAGCGGCTCGGGTCGCCTTCCAGGAGGCGGTGATAGCTACGAATAATAGACTTTCGGCAGGTTCTCCCAGATTCGTTCTCCCAGAACAAACTAGAGGTAACATTCTGTTGAAGGATTGGGAGCATAACATTGCCCTGGGCAAGGAACATGCCCAAAAGGTGACCAATTCGTTAGAATAAGCCTTCAATTCTATAGATGGCGAGTTGTTGGGTATGGACAGTAGAGGCGATGCAGAAACTTTAATGCAAATGAATTTAGAATAGATCTCGCTCGATCTAAAAGAGAAAGATGAGAGAGATTCGGTCGATATCTCTCAGATAGATAGGGTGGACATGGCCCAAGTTGATAGGCACTTGATCCAGCCCAGAGAGCAACTAAGTGCCCTTGATATCATGGATGCACATATGGGGGACAAGATGCAACAGTTAGCCCAAGAATGTTACTTCGCCGAGGCCAGTTGTCAAGCAAAATCTTCACGGCTCGTATCACAACTCGTGGAAAGATGCATCACCTGCACCGAGTCCGCACGAAGACGAGCACCTGGCAACAAGTGAAGACACATTAGGGGAGATGGAGTGATTGCTCTCTCCTCTGTCATAACTGAAATTTTTGCGACTATTGAGATTCTACTTGCTTTGCAAAAATTGTATAAATATACCTCAGAGAGAAATAAACAAGGCTGGACCCCTTTTGAGTTATTTGTAATAGATTTTTTCATTGAGAGTTAATACAAGCAGATCTGGAGATTCTCAATTCCGTCACTTTTGTATCACAAGTTTGCTTCCTTGTATCTCATTTTTATATTTCAATTCATGTTCATAATTAATGTGCTTCGTTGTAATTTAGTACGACCACTACTAGAACGAATCAATCTAGGTTTTCTGTAATTGTTTATTTCCTTTCCTCTGCACCAACTATCAGCTGTGTAAGACCAATCTGTAGTTTCGGAATTCTACATATATTCTTTGTTACATTGATTATTTTATTACATATTTTCCTCTCATGTTTATGTCGTGAGTTTTCACCAGCTGGAACTTTACTTTGTAAATGGATTAATGTTTTTCTTTCATCTCACCCATTTTATAAAAATATGATATAGTTACAGGAACGAGACTTAGATTTTCATTTATATGTTACTTATGCAACTGTAAGTTCTCTTTTATAAAATCAAACTGAGACAGCACTCAATATTTCTTAACAGTTCTCTTACCAATACTGTTCCCCCATGACAGTTCCTACACCAACTCAACCTAACGTTGAACCCGGATTATTGAACCAAACGCATATTTCCTTGAACCTCTTCAACACTATCCTTAAAACAACCACTAACCGGGCCGAGCTTGAACAATCATGGGCAACCATTGAACGTGACATAACTATTTAGGAGAAGTTCGAAGCCAGACAAGCCCAACGAAGAAATCTCCCCTAGACTCTTCTCTGAAGGTTGATATTTTCCCTTCTCCTTATCCTAACCACTTTCGGATGCCTTGACACTGTACTTTTGAGCCTTAGTACAGACTCAGGAACAACATATTTTTGGCACCGTTGCCAGGGAGTGAAGTTACGAAATCTTTTTCCCTGGGAAAACGACATTTTTTTTTCTTTGAAAGTGTTACCCTTTGATAGTGAACAAAGGGTACTCACCCTTTAAGGATTTTTATCTTTCACTTGGCGACTCCATGAAAAAAATAAACTGGCATTTACTCGAAGGAATACCAGACAGAACCTAGCTGGTGAGTTGATTACGGCAGTTATCGATCCCGAAAAAATTCTGAAGGCGAGAGGCTCTTTCAAGCCTACCGTTGTTGTTTACCAACTTGCAAACCCATAATCGAAGGCCGAGAGTCCTTCCCAACCCTCGACCCCATTCAGTCCTTACTTTGATGCTAAACATTCAATGCCCTGTACCAAAATCAGAAGTGAGATTCATCCAACAGTTCCCTTGATACAGAGGGGAGAGGGCCCTTTTGAAGGTTCGTCGGTTTTTAAAAGACCTTCTCATCTGCAGTTAAATTTACCAACTTCTCCAAATCCTTAAGAGTGTGTTACACACTCGTTTCTCACACCCGTTGGTTTTCTCGATCCCATCTCCTGCAAGTTCGAGGAACCGACTCCTCGCGTTCCTTATTCTTCCTCATCAGAGTCTCCTCTTAGCAAAGAAAATATAAAACCCCTTTTATTTTTTGAAAACCCCATTAGAACTTTCCACAAACAATGATGGCAGCTGTCGGAGGAGGGGGTGGAGGGTTTTTAGTAGGAGGAGGAGGGTTTGGAGGAGGTGGAGGAGGAGTCCCTCAAATAGGAGGTGGAGGTCAAGGGCCTCAAGGAGGAGGTGGAGGTCAAGGGCCTTCCCCCCCTCCCATAGTTTTTGCGAAAGTCACAGCCCTATACGCTCCTTTAGTGTTTCCCGTCCCCCTACACGATCTTCCAGAAAACTATATAAAAAACTTACCCAAGTTCAAAGGGAAGGAGAGCTGACCGCTGCTGAACATATAAGTCTTTTCGACCAATTCGCATATCTCTGCGGTGCCAAGCACGAGGATGTATATTCAAGACTCCTTGTCCAAACTTTTGAAGGTCATGTCCGAACTTGGTTTCGGAGCCTACCAACAGCTTCTATCCCGTCATATCAAGTTTTGGAAGATGCTTTCCTCAGACAATGGGGCGAGCGAAAATACCAACTCTATTATATGACCAAATTTGGATCTTTGAAGAAAAAGAACTCAGAGACAGTCATGGAATTCATTTTGAGATTCAACAAACTGTACAATAAAATCCCAGCCAAAGTGACTTTCGCTGGAGCTTTCGAGCCGAATTTCGCATTACTTTTGCGAGAACGAAGGGGAGCCTCCTTAAATCATATGCAGGACGATGCGGTAGAGATAGAATCTAACATGATGGCTTTGGGTAAACTTAAGGCTAGAGTAGAGACTGGAAATAGGGATACCAGGCGCTATAGAGAACTAGTTGGCCCTTCAGGGTCAAATAGATCCTCATACGATAGGGTAGATGATATGGCTAGAGTGATTAAAGAGTTATCACATAAAATAACTGAGATGGAACTTGAACAAACCAAGTCTGACTCTTACCCCAAAAAAGATTTCAGAAAAAATCAAAACCCTCCTAATAAACAAAGACCAATAAAAAAGGAAGATCAAAAAATACAAGCTCCCTTGAAAAATGAAAATTTTATAGGAGCTAACGATTTTCAAGACTTCGAGGATTCAGATAATGATGTTGCGAACTTCGGTGATGACTGTAGTCAACCATATCTGACTCGCGAAGACTACGAAAATTCTCTAAATGTGTCGGAGACACAAGATGAGAGCGAGGAGAGTGATCACGTTGAGAACCACGATTCCCAACCAGAAATTGAGACAATGATAATTGAGTTTCAACCAAGATACAACCTGAGATCTAAAAATAAACCTGCCTCGAATTTTCAACCTAGAAAAATCCTTCAGAGGGGTCAAGCTTACGAGCCTCCTTTGGATGAGACGCCACCACCCAACAACAAAACGAGAAGAGTGAGCACTCAGGAGTCCGAGGTAGAAAAAGTGGGAACTCAAACATAACCGATCGAACCTGTAAAAAAGGATACTGCTCCAACTAAGACCATGAATGATAAATCTGTCCAGACGAATAAGTCAGAAAGAAAGAATTCGGAAGTCTCAACCGGACAAACAGACAAAGTAAACGGAGATTTTAATTTTGAAAGTGAGTTAAACAAAATTAAGATACCGATCCCTTTGGTGGAATTAGCGAAAAACCTCGTTTATCGCTAACAAATTACAAAAATGATAGGCGTCTCTGAACTTGAAAGCCAGGCTGATGTTATAAACTTGGAAGATGATAGAACTAATATCACCTTTGGTCCTCACTTTGAAGGGTCTAAATACAACATCGCTCCCTTCTATATCACTTTGAATATACATGATCAGTTGTTGCATAATTGTATGTTAGACTCCGGAGCTTCCCATAATGTTATGCCCAAGATTATAATGGAAAAGCTAGGTCTCCAGATCACAAGACCCTATGGAAATTTGTACTCTTTTGATTTGAGGAAGGTTAAATGCATGGGGATGATAAAGGATACGGTAGTTACTCTGGCACAGGTCCCCGTTAAAAGTATCTTGATGGACGTGGTTATCGTCGATATCCCCCCTAAGTACGGTATGTTGTTATCTAGGTCATGGGGGGGAAAGTTGGGAGGTTCCCTTTAGTTAGACATGTCTTACACCACAATCCCTATGTTCGGGGGTCAGTTCACTCATTTATACAGAGAGACAAGATTAGCATACACAGTCAGTGACCGTCAAAACCCGCACAACTTCCCCATTTACATCGCAGACCAAGATCTGGGAAACTGCATCTTGTCTTTTGATGATGGTCTGGATGGTTGCTTGGAAGAAATTGATACAAAGAAAGAAGAATCAAGCCCCTTGACAGAAGAGCTGTGTAATACTGGTGTATGGAAAATGTATTTCGATGGTGCTTCGTCTTCTGAAGGAGATGGTGCTGGGGTACTTTTGGTAGCTCCTAAAGGTAAGTTCATTGTTCCTTTCTCCTATCGTTTGCAGTGGGACATAGATTACACCAAAAACGTGTGTGAGTATGAAGCATTGATCTTAGGATTAGAGGATACCAAAAAGTTAAATATCAAAAACTTGGAGGTATACGGTGACGCGGAATTGATAGTAAGACAAGTGAACCGACAGTACCTAGCTAGGCATCCCAAACTAAGAGCATATAGAAATTGTACTTGGGATCTCATCAAAATTTTTTACTCATCTTTAAATATCCATTTTATCCCTTGCACTGAGAATATACATGCTGATGCATTGGAAAAGGCAGCTTCAACCTTTTCTCCTCCCACGACCTTCAAACTGAAATATCATATCGAAATCAGATATAAGCCTTCCATACCAGACAATGTCCGACACTAGCAAGTCTTTGAAGATGATGAACAGATTAAGAAATTCCTTACAGCAGTAGGCAAATTCTCAGAAAATCACATTGACCAAGAAAACCAGAATGATTCCATGTGGATCATGCAAGAAGGAGAGGAACATGAAGTTTTCCGAGACAAAATTGCAGATCATCGTATGCTGGTCCTTAAAAGAAATCAGATTCCCAAAGGATTGATTCCTTTGGAAAGACTTTTTGATCAGAAAAATGTACCCGTAAAATCCACTTTGCAGCCCCAACCAGAAGAGGTGGAGGACTGTGATATAGGGACCGAAAAAGAACACCAAATGGGAAAACTATCAAAATTCCTCCCTCCCAAAACAAAAGTGAAGTACCAAGACTTTCTCAGGAAATACAAAGATGTTTTTACCTAGTCCTATGATGAATTGAAAACATATGATACTTCCATTATTGATCACAAGATACCTCTAAAGCCCGGGGTCAAACCGTTTAGGCAAAATCTTAGGAAAATTAACCCCATTCTGTTACCCGTGATAGAAAAGGAAGTCAAAAAAATCTTGGACGCAAAGATAATCGTACCTTTGAGATACTTGGACTGGGTAGCTAACCTAGTTCCAGTCAGGAAAAAGAACGGGGAAATCAAACTATGTGTGGATTTCCGAAACCTAAACAAATCGTCTCTCAAAGATAATTACCCGCTACCCAAGATGAACCACATTTTAGAAAAGGTTGTTGGAGCTAATCGAATGTCAATGATATATGGATTCTTTGGTTATAATCAGATCACTATGAATGAACAGGACAGGGAAAAAACTACATTCACCACGCCCTGGGGTACTTTCATGTATGACAAAATGCCTTTTGGTTTGATGAATGCAGGGGCCACTTTCTAGCGAGGTATGGACATCGCTTTCATGGGAGGAAGGCACAAGTTCATATTCATTTACCTTGATGATCTGACAGTTTTTTCTAAAACTGACGAAGAACATTTGATGCATCTAAAACAGATGTTCGAAAAGTGTCACAGGTTTGGTCTATCCCTGAATCCAAAGAAATCTCATTTTGCTATGCGGGAAGGTAAGCTTCTAGGCCATGTCATATCTAAGGAAGGAATCAGGATTGATCCTAAGAGGATTGAAGCAATAGATACTATCGCTATCCTGAGAAATATAAAATAAATTCAATCATTCTTAGGTAAGATAAATTTTATGCGAAGGTTTATTCCAAATTTCGCTGAGATTGTCAAATTGATTACAGGAATGTTGAAGAAGGATAGTGGGGTAAACTGGACCGCCGAGGCCAGGGCATCTTTCACGCACATTAAAAAAGTTATAAGAGAGGCACCTATACTAGAAAGTCTGGATTATCTGAAGGATTTCCTCATCTTCTCTTTTTCTTCTGAACATACCATCACCGCGGTACTCTTGCAGAAAAATGAAGAGGGGTTCGAACAACCGATAGCATTTTTCAGCAAAAGCCTCAGAGATGCAGAACTGAAATATAACATAATGGAAAAACAAGCATACGCAATGGTAAAAGCATTGAATTCATTTAGAACTTATGTGCTACATTCAAAAATAATCGTGTATGTACCTACCAGTTCTGTAAAAGACATACTGGTGTAGCCGGACAGTGACGGAAGAAGAGGGCGATGGCTCACTAAAATACAAGAGTTCGATATGGAAGTCAAGCTGACTAAATTGATAAAGGGGCAGGGTCTGGCCAAACTCTTGGCTGAGTCGAACCTTAGAGCTCTTGATATTAATTGCCTACACGAAGAAGATGGAGACACACACCTGCCCGATCCGGATGACCAGACAGATCCAAGAACGATCGAGGAAAATTTCATATCGTCGGGATGGTATAAAGACATCGTGTTCTACTTTTTGAACTTGAAGTGCCCATATGGACTATCATCAGCCAAATGCAGAACTTTAAAACTCCATGCTGTAAAATACTGCATCGCCGAAAACCAATTGTACTGGAAGGACCCACTCAGTTTCCTACTAGTCTGTTTGGTTGAGTCGGAAACTCCTCGGGTTATAGAGGAATTTCATGAAGGAATCTGTGGGGGACACCACGCATGGAGAGCAATGACCTATAAGATATTGAGAGCAGGATACTATTGGCCCAAACTATTTTCAGACGTAAATTCCAAAGTACGCGCGTGCAACCCTTGTCAAATATTCGCTGGTAAACAAAAACTCCCTGCACTACCACTCGTTCCAGTCAAAACTGAAGCTCAATTTCAACAATGGGGACTAGACTTCACAGGGGAAATTAATCCCCAATCTAGTGCTCAGCATAAGTGGATCTTAACAGCCACGGATTATTTTACTAAGTGGGTGGAAGCCATTCCAATCAAAAGGGAAACAGACTCAGTGGTGATCGACTTCTTGGAAGATAATATCTTGTCAAGATTCGGGTGTCCGCGAAAAATTGTTACCTATAATGCCCAAGCCTTCAAGTCCATGGCTATGATCATCTTCTGTCAGAAGTACAATATCATTCTCGGCCATTCCACTGCTTATTACCCCCAGGGAAATGGGTTGGCTGAATCCTCCAACAAGAGCCTGGTAAACATAATCAAGAAAGTACTGGATGAAAATAAAAGGTCTTGACATGTGCACCTGAAGTACACATTATGGGAAAACCGCATCAGCACTAAAAGGTCTATCGGCATTTCGCCATTTCAAATGGTCTATGGGACAGAAGTGGTTCTACCTATAAACTTATCACTTCCAGTAATGAATTTATGGTAGGATCAAAACGAAGAACCCAACCATGTAACCAGAAGAATTAACCAACTGATCGAGGTTCAACAGCGTAGAGTGGAAGTTGATGAAAAAATGAAGAAGTACCAGGATGAAATGAAAGCATTGTTTGATCTCAAGGCAAAGGACAGGGAATTTCTTCCAGGTGACTTAGTACTAAGATGGGATGCGAGAAAAGAGGAAGCTGTGAAGCATGGTAAATTTGACCACCTCTGGTATGGACCTTTCAAGGTCTCGGCTCCAGAAGGAAAAAAATTCTTTCCTATTGGAGAACATCGACGGAGAAGTCCTCAGTGCCCCTGTCAATGGGTGATATCTGAAACATTACATGACATAGCAGTCGCCATTTTTCAAAAAAAAAAAAAAATTGTTCGTATATACATGCATTTTTATTTCCCTTTAGAATTTATGTTTTCTTCTGTTCATAATTTTTAGACATATTTTTGAATAAAGTTTGTATTTGTTTTTTGCAGGATTACAGCTGCTTACAAGCTAGCAGGAGGAGTAATTTGCAAAGAAGTACTAGAAATAAATCGGCAATGAAACAGGTGATACCCAAAAAGTAGTTTCGTAGTGCACAAAGAAATTGGAAAGAAAGGTAAAGGTGGGTTTTCTCAATACACATGTTGTTAAAGACTGTCAAAATTAAATCAAGGTAACATCGTTCAAATTGCAGTAACGACTAAATTGTTAAATAACAGGGTTATTGCTTGGCTTGGTAACCTTTGATTTAAATCGGTTTGAATGATACACTAAAACTAAGAAAAGTCAGTCGAAAGTAGCCATCCCCTACGACATCTACAAGAGCCAGTCTCAAACTGTTTTGACCTTCTACTTTTTTGATCAATGAATCATTGCCTTGTATCCTGCCTATTTCCAGATCTAACTTTTGACAAAGCCGCCATCTTTTATTTTCATTACGAAGGAATAAAAGTTTTTCGTTTTTAGCCTCCTGAGTCTCGAAACAGATTGTAAAAGGAAAGTGGGTCTCCACAACTACTTGATCCCCTGCTAAGCGAAGGAACGTTTGGAACGATCCCAACTTTCCTATATTTCTCAACAGCTTTGGAAGAATCAAAGCTTGCTCAACAGTATGCCCCTTAAAAAAATTATTTTCCCCTGTCTCCCTAAGAAGGAAGGTGTTGTGAAGTTCAAGGGAAGATTGATACCGAGTAATCAAAGTAAGTTGACAGACCTCTGATGCAAAATATTACACAGATATCAGCCCTGATATAAACTGATTGCCCCCATCTCCGCGCTCAAAAAATGAATTATAAAACGGGTGGTGAAAGGAAATTCAGAAATGATTGCCCCCACCTAGTCCAAAAAAGATGATGAAAGGAAATTCAGAAATGATTGCCCTCGTCTTAGCATTTAAATGCATAAACAATTTCCGAGGTGGTGAAAGGAAATTCAGTAAAAGGGGCTAGATAACTTCACCAGGGTACTGAATAGGCTCGCTAGAAGTGAAGCAATGTCTGAGATATTTGTAAGATTGTTATACATGAATATCACTCTACTTTGGTAACCAATACTTCCTAAAAACCTGATCTACATCTCAAATTCAGATGGCACTTCCCTGATTTAAAAATATATAACCTCATCCTTTCGATGCAAGCCGAGAGCCACAAGATCTGTTGAGTCCCCTAGGGTCATTTCGAATGTCTTAAAACATCCCCAAAGTTAGTTGTGGGAAAGGGAAAGTCATGAAAGGGACTACATCTGTGTTTGAAAAGAGTATCTGATTTTGAAAAAACTTCTTGAGGTAAAAAACAAAGTCTTTTCCCTCTTTCGACGGTTTTTCCTTAAATTTTTTCCACTTTTTTTAGCTTATGACTCCATTTACCCCATATTGGCACGTGGTCTACTATTCTTCCCGCCTCACAAGAAGGCGGGATCCCTAGTTGGAGCCTATGTTGGAGCCACCCTTGTTTTATTTTTAACCCTTCACAATTCTCAATTTTTCATGCTTGAAATCTAGAGATGGCCTTTTGATTTTTCCCCCGAGACTATGAAAATCTTGCAACCTTGTCATTTAAACAACGACGCTTTTCTACTCTCGAAACAAGTCAAATTTCATAAGGATGCTCGACTCCTTCGTTTTACTTTGGGATCTTGCAAGTCGAACACTTTAATCCTTGAGTTCACACACCCCGAGTCGCGAAACGACGAACTCGTATTGATTTTTCACTCAGGACAGTAACCAAGGTAAAATCTTTAACTCAGTGGTTAGACGTCATTGGGGTTTCGCACCTCGACGTTCACCAAGTTCAAATTTTTATTTTTACAGCCCCGAGGGCCGAGAGCACGAGGTTCTTTCGGGATAACCCTAGTCAAAAACTAAAGGAAAAAAGGCTAACCATGGTCAAAGTTGGTTCTCGGCGTTTCGCCACTCGACACTATCTTTTCAAAAGTTACGGCGTCTAAAAACCCGACTCACGAAGTCCCGATGTAATTATGACGTGATTAATTAGTCGCCTAAGCTAAGATTTTCTTCCCCTTAATTGAGTCTTAATTATCCCCATCTCGCGGTTTCGCGACTCAGCTTACTAGTCTCCCAGAAACTTGCCTTTGAAGTTCCAAGTTGCGATATGGAGAATAAATGGATTATATACTTAATGATGCTCCAAATCGCGATTACTGTTAATTAAGACAAAATCAGTCCTCGCGATCTCGCGAGTTGGGGACTCAAAACGTTAAAAGAAAATGCACGAAGTAGCGAACAACAAGGAATTGATGAAAGGTGGTAAAATTTGATAATTTAAGATAAGTCAAGATATATCCCGTGCCCCGAGGCTTGCACATTTCCGAAGGTATCCATCTCTCTCCCTACTCCGACTGACTGTCAAACCACCAAAAATTGATGACATTAATGGAGAATTAGGGTGAATCCATGAATATAAGATCGGATTTCACGCAATAAATTTGTTTCTAATTACGATTTGACAGACTTATTTTGAAAGGTACCGTTTTTTCAAATATATGCAAGAGCTACGTTTCATTATGCATTTTTCATAGCACGCAGAGCTCGTCAATTCCGAGTGAACTAATTTCTGCATGTATACATAGTTCTACCGCAGAAGGGAGAAAACACAAGCTTAAGCTATGGCTCCACGGAAAGCAGCAAAGGCGAATGTCGAGGTTACAGGGAAAGGCTCAGATGATATCTCCGACACTTCACCCCGGAGTGTCGACTCGGTTCCTAGCTGGTCATTTGTTTCAGATATTCTGCAATCTGAGTTGGTGAATTATTCAGACTCCGACGACAACAAAAGGGACGACCTGAACACCAAATACAAGATAGTTGTGCAATCTGGAATGCATCAGGTAGAAACCAGACCACGGTTGCTCCCGTATTATGACATGATCTGATGGGCGTTGGATCACATAGACCTACCCACCAGAACTATCATGAACGACCAACGGGTCACGGTTGGGACTTTTAGACTGGAGCACATCCAAACCATGTATAATCTCCTGACAACATATGAATACACGCATGGTGCTGAATTCCTAGAGGAATTCAAAGAGAATGAGTGAACTCAATATGACAAAACCATTCCCGGTTTGATAAAGGATTGGGTTTTGCGCTCCGCAAAATTTAGATCAAATGACCAGCGCGTTTATTGAATCGCTTCCCTGGAGCCACAATATAAATATGTGGCAATGATGACATGTCGACTATTCGGAAGAGAGGACACATCACATTTCTACATTGCGTGGGTGCCTCTCATGTTTTGGGTCACAGAAGGTTGCTCGTTCAAGTGGTAAAAGATACTCTCGGACATTTTGGCCAACCGGGTCACAGAGTATCGGGAGCAGAAGGCAAGCGGGAGATCGTCCTCCTTTTTCATGTATGCATATATTATGGACGTGGTATGTTCCATGACACCATTCCCTTTGATGAGATGGGCTTGGAATCCATCCCAAGAAAAACCTGTGCATGAGTATCACGACAAGCTGTGGGAGAATAAAGCGGACAAATTCATTTACAAAATTTTCAACTGGTTGATGGTGCCCCTGCACATTGCCATTTTTGGTCACCCACCACCTCGGATCTCGGACAGCATTACTACAAGTCTGAGTGGTATAGCGGACTGGTACGTGGAAGCAGAGTTTTCCTACTTCAGAGTGTTCGGAGCTGTTGTTCCCCCGCTTGCACTACCACTGTTCATCCCCGACAAGCTGGCTTGTCACGAGATCGCCCGACAAACAGTGATTGGAGGGGTGAGTAAATAACTCAAAGCATCTTCAAAGAACGTGTGGTCATTTTTCGCCGTTCGGCTAAATTCTTATTCTTTATTAGATTTCGAGCATGCCAAGGCTGAGGCTATAGCCTTGGAAGACCTGAGTTTGGTCTCCATCAAGTATAAAAAACATGACCCTCAGGAAATTGTGAACAACCATTTAGCTAATTGTGGGCTGAAGAGGTTTGAACATGAGTTTTCCCCTCGGGATGACATTTTCCGAGGGGTGAGGTATTATGAGGAAGTGCTAGCTCGGATCTGATCTTTAGCATCCGAAGACACAGCCTCTGTATTGAAATTTCAGGAACACAAACGATGTTGTCTGCCCGTTGTGTTGCGAGGAGTGAGCCCGGGCATTTCTGAGACAGAACCGAAGGATGCTGAAGGCCCCAAAGATGCAACTCCCATCTTGGGAAGAAGCCAAGATGAGGGGAAGGAAACGAAGAAGCCTGAAGAAGAGGCACAGAATACGGACCCGCCAAAGAGACTGAACCCGAAAATGGAGACAAAGACCCCTGAACCTTCGAAGAAGAAGGACTCGGTTGTCACCCCAGGAAAGGCAGAGAAACAAATCGGGGAACCCATCACTTCTGTCACCCCCTTGCAGTCGACGCAAGGAAATATAGAAGAAGGATGGATTTTCGACGAGGAACTGAGGCCTATCAGAGCAGAAGAAATTCCTCCAAATGAGTTCTTCTTTGACAAAAAGATAAAAGCGATGGTGAAAAGGGAATTCTACCAGGAGGGAGAATCGATTGCTAAAAAGTTCAAGGTTATGACCGATGGAAAGAACAAAAAGAATGAACAATTCGCCACGGAGATCGCAGGAACGCATGCATTGGCGAATCAATTTTCGGTCCGATTGTTGAAAAACCAGCTCAAAAGAAAAGGTCACCTAATCAAGACTCTTGAAGCCAGAGTAGCTTCGGCCACAAAAAACGCTAAAGGTCAGGTGAGCGGGGAGATAGAACTGGCCTGACTAGCTGATAGAAATGAAATAGAAGTGCTCAATGCCAAGCTGGAGCAAGCACGTCTAGTGATCCAAGATGGTCGGATACAGGCGGGTCAACAGAGGACTATGATCGCAGAGCTGCAGGCTCAGGTAGAGATCGTTGAAAGCAGGGCGATCGATGTCGAGGGTTTTAAATCCCGAGCGATCGAGATTCGGATCTGGATCTCTTCTGCACAACAGAGTTTGCTAGCCAAAGTGGGAGTGATTCGAGAGGATTTCCTGTTGATGCATCAGGTTTCCAAGAACCTGACTGTCAGAGAAAGGGATGCAGAAGCGACTCGGGTCACCTTCCAGGAGGTGGTGATAGCTACAAACAACAGAGTTTCGGCAGGTTCTCCCAGATTCACTCTCCCAGAGCAAACTAGAGGTAACATTCTGTTGAAGGATTGGGAGCATAACATTGTCGTGGGAAAGGAACAGGCCCAAAAGGTGACCAATTCATTAGAAAAATCCTTCAATTCTATAGATGGTCAGCTGTTGGGTATGGATAGTAGAGGCGATGCAGAAACTTTAATGCAAATGAATGTAGAACAGATCTCGCTCAATATAAAAGAGAAAGATGAAAGAGATTTAGTCGATATCTCTCGGATAGATAGGGTGGACATGGCCCAAGTTGACAGGCACTTGATCCATCCCAGAGTGCAACTAAGTGCCCTTGATATCATCGATGCAAACATGGGGGACAAGCTGCAACAGTTAGCCCGAGAATGTTACTTCGCCGAGGCCAGCTGTCAAGCAGAACCTTCACGGCTCGTATCGAAACTCGTGGAAATATGCATCACTT
>ML821532.1:42877-85936 GCA_009831015.1 Picea engelmannii
CCCGAGAATGTTACTTCGCCGAGGCCAAATGAATGTAGAACAGATCTCGCTCAATATAAAAGAGAAAGATGAAAGAGATTCAGTCGATATCTCTCGGATAGATAGGGTGGACATGGCCCAAGTTGACAGGCACTTGATCCAGCCCAGAGCGCAACTAAGTGCCCTTGATATCATCGATGCAAACATGGGGGACAAGCTGCAACAGTTAGCCCGAGAATGTTACTTCGCCGAGGCCAGCTGTCAAGCAGAACCTTCACGGCTCGTATCGAAACTCGTGGAAATATGCATCACTTGCACAGAGTCCACATGAAGACGAGCACCTGGCAACAAGTGAAGACACATTAGGGGAGATGAAGTGATTTCTCTCTCCTCTGTCATAACTGAAATTTTTGCAACTATTGAGATTCTAGCTTCTTTGAAGAAATTGAATAAATATACCCCAGAGAGAAATAAACAATGTTGGACCCTTTTTGAGTTATTTGTAATAGAGTTTTGCATTGAGAGTTAATACAAGCAGATCTAGAGATTCTCAATTCTATCACTTCTGTATCACAAGTTTGCTTCCTTGTATCTCATTTTTACATTTCAATTCATGTTCATAATTAATGTGCTTCTTTGTAATTTAGTATGACCACTACTATAACGAATGAATCTAGGTTTTCTGTAATTGTTTATTGCCTTTCCTCTGCACCAGCTATCAGCTGTGTAAGACCAATCTGCAGTTTTGGAATTCTACATATATTCTTTGTTACATTGATTATTTTCTTACATATTTTCCTTTCTCGTTTATGCCGTGAGTTTTCACCAGCTGGAACTTTACTTTGTAAATGGCTTAATGTTTTTCTTTCATCTCACCCCTTTTATAAAAATATGATATAGTTACGGGAACGAGCCTTAGATTTGCATTTATATGTTACTTCTGCAACTGTAAGTTCTCTTTTATAAAATCAAACTGAGACAACACTCAATCTTTCTTAACAGTTCTCTTACTAGTATTGTTCCCCCATGACAGTTCCTACACCAACTCAACCTAACATTGAACCCGGATTATTGAACCAAACGCATATTGCCTTGAACCTCTTCAACACTATCCTTAAAAAAGCCACTAACCAGGCCGAGCTTGAACAATCATGGGCAGCCATTGAACGTGACATAACTATTCAGGATCAGTTCGAAGCCATACAACCCCAACGAAGAAATCTCCCCTAGACTCTTCTCCGAAGGTTGATATTTTCCCTTCTCCTTATCCTAACCACTTTCGGATGCCTTGACACTGTACTTTTGAGCCTTAGTACAGATTCAGGAACAACACTTTCTATAGCAGAGTACAGGGAGAATTCACCATGCTGCCAAGGAGAAGAGGTAGACAATCACCTGATCCAGAGGAGGAAAGGGAATTGTCCATAGAAAGGGAAATGTCTAGAGAAAGAGGTAGGAAAGTACAGAATCCATACGTGGAGAGATAAGTGCGTAATCTTCGTGCTAGAATGGAGGACATGGAGACATCGCAAAGGTGCAAAGATGATGCAGGAGATATCAGTGAATCAGGAACTGAAGATGATGTTGGACATAGAGGAGAAGAAATCCCAGCAGAAGATGCATCCAATGAGCGGTTAATTAAGGCTATCGCTCAGATGAGTTCGAAAACAAAGATGGACATTCCAATTTATGAAGGGAATCTGGATGCAGAAGAGTTTCTAGATTGGATTAGAGCTCTTGACACTTACTTCGATTATGAAGATATCAAAGATGATAAGAAGGTCAGACATGTCGTCACAAGATTAAAAGGACATGCATCTTTGTGATGGGATGAACTACAAGCTGACAGGCATTGCCAAGGCAAGTAGAAGATTAAGAGCTGGGATAGGATGATAGCAAAGATGAAGGAAAAATTTATTCCCAGGGATTATCAAATTTATATGTTCAGGAGGATGTAGAACCTGAGACAGAAGTTGATGACAGTGAAGGAGTATACTGAGGAATTTTACAGGTTGAATATCAGGGCAGGTCATCATGAAATAAATGACAAAAAGGTGGCCAGGTACATGAATGGCCTGAGGTATGAGATTCAATATGAACTAAATATGGAAACCATCCGAACGGTGGAGGATGCTTACCAATTGGCTTTGAAAGATGAGGAGAATATGAGACGTAAACAAAGTCAGAGGGGAAGAGGCAGAAGTCAGCCCAAAGGAAAATCGGTTGCCCAAGATAAATACCAGAAGCCCAAGGATGACTGGAAGAAACCTTAGACTCAGACAAAGAGAGGTGAAAGTTCACAGCGAGGGCGATATGCTGAGCAAAGAGAACAACATACTGAGCAAAGAGGAGGGTATGATGATAATAATAGGTTTTATCATACTAGAGGTAGAGGAAGAGGAAGAGATGGAGTAATCACATGCTTCACATGTGGAAAAAATGGGCACAAGTCATTCGAGTGTCCAGAGAAAAAGAAAGAACCTGGAGAGACTCACATCGTTGAGGAACAGAGGCGAGATGCTGAGGTAGAGTACGCTGAGGGCGGAATATCGTTGGTGATGCGAAAAGTCCTTTTGACGCCAGAGAAGGAGATGGAAAATTCAGCACAGAGGAACAGTCTTTTTAGGACTACTTGCAAGACCAAGGATAGAGTGTTCAAGGTCATCGTGGACAGTGGAAGCACTGATAATCTCGTTTCAACCGAGATGGTAGAAAATTTGGAGCTGGAGACAACTGATCATCCAAGTTTATACAAAGTTTCATGGCTACAGAAGGGACATCAGGTAAATGTCACTAAACAATGCTTAGTTGACATTAATATAGGAGGATATAATGATAGGATTTTATGTGATGTTATTCCTATGAATGTTTGTCATTTATTGCTGGGAAGACCATGGCAATATGATAGAAATGTAATTCATGATGGGAGGAAAAATACATATACCCTGGAGAGGAATGGGAGAACTCATATGTTGTGTCCAATTGAAGATAAAGAGGTGAAGCCGAAGGTAAACAATAGGGTAATTCTCATGAGTGGGAAGGAACTTCTTACAAAAGTTAAGAAGAAGGAGGATCCACAATTCTTTGTGGTCAGAAAACCGAGAATTGTTCTGACTAGCACAAGAGTGGACGATTTGCCAGGAGAAGTTCAGGAATTGTTGGAAGAGTACGTTGATATTGTAGTGGATGAATTACCTCGTTCGTTGCCACCGATGAGGAGCGTGAGTCACCATATAGACCTCATACTAGGAGCTAGTTTTCCAAACAAAGCCGTGTACAGATTGACACCGTAGGAGAATGAAGAGGTTAAAAGACAGGTCCAGGAGTTGTTGGACAAAGGCTTGGTCAGGGAAATCTTGAGTCTGTGTGTTGTTCCAACAGTACTCAGTCCGAAGAAAGACGGAGGCTGGAGGATGTGCATTGATTCAAGAGCCATTAATAAGATGACTATTAGGTATAGATTCCCATTACCGAGGATGGATGATCTGATGGATTTCTTAAGTGGGGCAAAAAAAATTTCAAAGATAGATTTGAAGATTGGATATCATCAGATTCGTATGAGAGAAGATGACGAATGGAAAACAACATTCAAGACAAACGAAGGTTTGTATGGATGGCTTGTCATTCCGTTTGGATTGACAAATGCACCAAGTACCTTTATGAGATTGATGAATGAAGTCCTGAAGGAGTTTATCGGGAAATTTTTCATCGTGTATCTAGATGACATATTGGTTTTCAGCAAGACAAAGGCTGAACATCTGAAGCATTTGGCTATTGTGATGAAGAGATTACAGCAAGAGAAGCTGTTGATTAATATGAAGAAGTCTTCATTCATGAAGACATAACTCATTTATTTGGGGTTTGTTATATCAGCAAATGAGTTGAGGATGGATCCAGATAAGGTGGAGGTAATCAAGAATTGGCCATCACCGAGGAACGTATTTGAGGTAAGGATTTTTCATGGACTGGCTAGTTTCTATCGGAAATTCATTAGAAATTTCAGTGGAATTAGTGCAACAATGATGGATACAGTGAAGAAAAGACATAAATCTTTTCACTGGATGGAAGAGGCTGAGAAGAGTTTCAATTTGTTGAAACGAAATATTACAGAGCAACCAGTGTTGGTGTTGCCAGATTTTCAGAAGACATTTCAGGTAAAATGTGATGCAAGCGGGTTTGCCATAGGAGCGGTCTTGAGCCAGGAAGATAGGCCGATTGGATATTTCAGCGTGAAGCTGAATGAGGCAAAGGAGAAATATTCCACGTATGATAAAGAATTTTATGCCATCATACATGCATTGAATAAATGGAGGCACTATTTGATTCCAAAAGAATTTGTTTTATATAGTGATAACCATGCCTTACAATTTGTGACTCAACAAGAAAAGTTGAATCAGAGGCATGTTAAATGGGTAGAATACATGCAAAATTTCACTTTTGTGATAAAACATATTTCTGGTACTGCTAACAAAGTTGTTGATGCTTTGAGCAGGAAGTGTTTGTTGTTGCAGGAATTCAAAGTCAAGACGTTAGGCTTTGATGATCTTAAGGACATGTATGCAGATGATTCAGACTTTAAGGAAGCTTATGAAGCAGCTGAGAATCCAGTTCCTAGAGACAGAAGTCAGTGGATAGAGTACGTGATCCAGGACAGATTGTTGTTCAAAGGCAATCAACTGTGTATTCTGAATTGCTCCATGAGGGAGAACTTGGTGAAGGAAAAACATAGTGGAGGATTGGCAGGACATTTTGGCCATGATAAGACATTTGCAAAGTTGAGCGAGTCATAATTTTGGCCACGGATGCGGTCAGAAGTCAAGAAATTTGTGGACAGATGCAGGATTTGCCAGCATTCAAAAGGCAAGAAGTAGAATGCGGGTTTTTATCAGCCATTGCCCATACCTGAGAAGCCTTGGGATGAAATTAGCATGGATTTTGTATTGGGATTGTCAAGGACACAAAGAGGTGTTTATTCAATCTTTGTGGTAGTTGATAGGTTTTATCATATGGCACATTTCATTCCATTCCAGAAAGCCAGCGATGCAACTCACATCGCAAATTTGTTTTTCAAGGAGATTGTTCGACTTCATGGATTGCCCAAAATCATAGTTTCGGACAGAGACACAAAATTCATAGGGCATTTTTGGAGGACATTATGGAAGAATCTAGGAACTAATTTGATGTTTAGTTTTGCTTATCATCCTCAGACAGATGGACAAATAGAAGTGGTCAACAGAAGTCTGGGAGACTTGTTGAGGAGCTTGGTGATAGAGCACCATGGCAACTGGGCTAGCATATTACCACAAGCAGAGTTCGCATACAATGATTCAGTGAACAGGAGCACAGGACGAAGTCCATTTCAGATTGTATATGGAATGCATCCGAGAGGAGTTTCTGAATTGAGGGATTCATAACAGACTGATACTAGCAGCGCTAGTGTAGAAGAATTCGTTGAAGCGATGAAGGGACTTCACAGCTAGGTGAAGGAGCGACTATTGAAGTCAAGTCAGGAGTATAAATGCATAGTAGATCAACATCGAAGACAACTTCAATTTGAAGTTGGTGATCTGGTTCTGGCACATTTGAGGAAATAAAGGTTCCCGAGAGGAACATACAACAAGCTGAAGATGAAGAAAATTGGACCATGCAGGGTCCTGAAGAAATTCAGAGAAAACGCTTATGAAATTGAGTTACCAGATGGGATCGGAATATCTCCGATATTTAATGTTTCGGATTTATATCCATATAAATCTGATGAAGCAAGAGAAAAAAGTGATTATCAACCAGAGATCCAATGGCATAAGCAGATGCCAGTTGTAGAGAAGCCACAGATGGATCAGATACTGAATAAACGAGTGGGTAAGAAAACCAGAAGGAAAGAATATTTTGAATATTTGGTCAAGTGGAAGGGTCATCCAGTTGAAGATGCCAGCTGGGAGACTGAAGTAGAGATACAGAAGCATGGACATACCGTGCAGGAGCTCATGGACAGGAGCCCATGCAAATTTTCAAGCAAGGGAGTATGATGCAGGAGCATCCCTCACGACAAGAAAAACCAACGTGGAAGCAGAAGACAGTTGGAAGACGTCCAATGCAAGTTTTTGAATTTTTAAATTTTCCCTTGAAGTTGATGCACTAAACATAAATGAGATCATTTTGGTAAGAATGTAATCAGACCTCGATCCATACACTCTCGTTTGAGATAGACAGAGGAATCTATAGTAGTAGTTGCAGGTAGATAGAATTGAATTCTTAGATTAGACAATTCTAGAAGAAAGAGGGAAAACAGGGATATAGACACCCTCATTTGTATCGTTGTAAAAAAAAGTGAAAAGGAGCAAGAAGAATCTAGAGAGCATAGGATAATAGCAGAGAGTTGTAGAAGAACACCCATGTATAGATCTTGAATTAATAGAAGAAGTTGATTCAGATTCATGGCTGTTGTGTTATTCCCTGTGTATGTGTGTTGAATTCTCTACTTATGAGAATTACTTCCTGTTATGCATTTGTTATCATGCTCTGTGTATGATTTCATGTGTCGAGATTGAAATCTGAGAGGAAGTGAGGTGAGTTACAATTGTTTTTGTTTTGAGCAAGGATTCCTGCAAGGAGTGCAGTTGAAGTCGTCTGCAAGGAGTGCGTTGACAGAGGGCTCAGGGAGTTAAACCCTTGTTCTCAAAGTACTCAGAAGTGAAAGTGGGTTGCTAGATACATGCAAGGAGTGCGCAGGCTAAGGGAGAAAGTCTCAGTCATGAAACTGAGCAGAATCTTTGGAGGACTACTGCTACGACATACGCATAGTCAAAGGAAGCTCGAACAGTTGAAGTGTTTGCAGGTTTGCTGTAAGGAGTGCATGCAAAGAACCTCGTTGAGGTTGAAGAAGTTTAGAAAATCTCAAGAAGGGTAGGCCTCTGAGTCACTGAAGATCAGCGTAGATAAGTGTGAAAGAAGTCAGAGAGAAGCATCGCAGGTTGGCGAAGCAGTGAAGGAATCTCGTGGAGAGATACTCTTTTCTCACTTCGTGGGTTACACAAGGAAGAACAGATGGTCAAAATCATCTGAGGAGATTTCACGAAGTTCCGAGGATCGTTAGATCTTGCAAAGGTGAAAGGAGGTTATTATGAAAAGGTCCAAAGGGTTTGAAGCTCAGGAGAGGTAGAGCCATCGATTCAGAGTCACAGGATCCGTTAGATCTACATGTGGTATCATGTATCGGCGACTCGTGAGTTGAAGCCCCAAAAGTTATGCAACAAAAACAATGATATCGCGAGACGCGATATCCCTACAAGATCAGAGTCGTTCGTTGTGGAGGACGCGTGTAAGGAGATTCTCTCATCTCGCAAGCTCGGACATTGGAGGACAGAAAGGGAAGTCCTTCAGCTTGGCGAGTGGCAAAATGGTGAGAAGGCCAGGAGCCGTCCATCTGTAGAAGACAGGTGGCAGAGATCTAGAGATCTCATGAACTCGGGAGTTCGCCGGTTGAGAACCCAAGTGTTGGGTTGTCCAAGTCGCGAGCAGCGAAGTGGCGAGAAGATTGGAGTTGTCCATCTGAGAAGGACAGGTGGCAGAGATCGGTGATCTCAAGAACTTGGGAGTTCACAGGTTGAAAACCCAAGTATTGGGTACTCCAAGTCACGAAGCGGTGAAGTGGCGAGAAGACAGGAGCCGTCCATCTGGGGAGGACAGGTGTCAGAGATCTAAGGATCTCGGTAACTCAGGATTTTGTAGGCTGAGAACCCAAACATTGGGTATCCCAAGTCGCGAAGACGCGAGAAGCAAAGAGGAGGATAATCGTTGGATCTGGATTGTAGGAGGACCATTGGATCCGCACGTGGGATCGTGTATCGGAGCCTCATGAGAAAAGGCCTGAGAGTTTGGCTACAGGGATCGCGAGATTGCGAGAAATGATATCCTGACATCTGGAGGTAGTGTGGGCCATAGCGGAGCACGAGTGGTATACAGGTGGCATGAAACCCTCGAGATCTCACCGTGAGAAGTCCTGAAGTATTGGTGTTAGGATTCGCGAGTCGCAAAGTGCCGAGAGCAAGGTTTGTGTGGACATGTGGCAAAGAATAAGGTGGGACCGCGTTGTCGGTGGGTGGATACATTTTTCCTGGAGATAGAAGTCAACATTCCGTTGAATACTCGCATCTCGGGGATTTGCAGAATAGGAGGGTGAAAGTTCAACAGTTCAACCTACGAGGTCGCGAGTAGCGAAATCCCTCAGGGAAAAGTCAGTGAGTTGACTGACCATAAGGTCTCAGGGATCGGAGAACCCAATGTTCAACCTTTGAACTCGTGAATTCACGAGTTCTGGTTCCGCGATAAATCAAGGAAGGGGGATCGCACGAGAGAACTGTGGGAGCAGATTTCCCGATAGGGAAATAGAAGAACCTTGGAGTTCTTCAAGCCGAGAAGAAGAAGATATTGTGAGCAGACGTGCCCATGGTTGGTGCGCCTACCATCATTATGGCAGGGCTACTGTACACACCTCTCCCTCAACATCTCTGGTAGTCATGTGTGACCCCTCTACTCCACATGTGAGTCTGGTCGGCAAGCTATCATCATCCTGCATCATCAACCAATCATGTCAGCAATATATCCATAATCATATCATCTAATCAGATGCACTAATATCACATATAAAAAAATCAAACCCCAATGGTTCACTCCCTGACTCAATCCCGAGTCCAAGGGGTTCCATCGATGCCTCTACATCCTCAAGGTCCAAAATCCTGCACACTTGAGTAAAATTGAATCAATAGCACCTGTCTATGTAAATGTAGTAAAACAACATGTCATCAACCCATAATGCCTCATAATCAAAATTAATGTTTTAATATCATAATAATCCAGATCACTTGCGAGCACATGTCCTCAAATAATAAGTTCGCTCAGTGCGCAAGAGCAGGATGTTACAATTCCTTATTTGTATTCATATATATGGTGGTTTCTTTTCAGATAATAACCTGCTCAAAATACCATAGGAGTACATCTTTAATGAAAACACATTTATACATTACAGTAAACAATAATTACTAATGTGCATGAAATAAAATATATCTTGATGACAGGTATAAAATTGTTAACTAGAGAGTCATCTCATAATGATCTTAGAAAAAATAGAATATTATTTTCAGAGAAAGAACCACATAAAAATATGATACCAGACAACAATAAAACAAATACTTTATTTATATAATGACCAGAAGTCCAAGACCATCAATAAGAATTATAGGGTTTATATTTATATATAAATACCTAAACAAAGTTTAAAACAAAGTGAAAAGACAACCTTGTTGAAATTTATTGAAGCCATATGATTAAATAAAAAATTATGGTAAAACCTTGTACACAGAATAAAATTGATAGTTCATCGACCCAAATGGAACAAGTTACGACTTCACTATGAACAATAACAACATAAGAATGTTTATCATTGTAACATAGACTCTCTAGAGTCAAAATCACCTATGGCATTAACCATGAACAAATATTGGATTAAATAAAAAAATTATTGAGACAAGGATTTGAGCGGCAAGGTTGAGTCGAAGTTTTAATATGAATATAAATGGCTCAAACAAATGTAACAAATGATGTCTGCAATGCCATTACTAAACCCCATACAATAAATATTAATTACATAGAGAATAAAGGATAAGTTCATCTTTGTGATAAAATAAACCACGTGTTTAATGGTGGGTTGTATTTACTTAGACCCAAAATCTTGCCACAACAACGTACATGAGTTGAAGCCTTAGCCTAATGCTTATGGAGAGTAACCAAGAATGAAGTACCTGGTTAGGATCTAGGTGCCAATATTAAAATATTTCATGGTGTTTAGGGTGTCGACCACCTTGCAAACTACCATATACAAGTTAGAAGTAGTTATAACCAAAGTTAGTGTTCCATTGGAACCTTAGGGCTATGAAAATATATTCCTTTACCTTTGAGAAAAAGTGGCGTGTGTTATCACCATTAAAATTTTTGTGTGAAATCAAGATTTCAGGACTTAGTGAGGTGCTAAACCAGTTTGGAATCCCAACAAACTAGAGAAAGAGGTAAATCTAGCAGGTGTTGGGGGCACTACGGTGATGGGACCTGATACTTCGCAGATCTTGAGAACTCCATATCAACGGTCGAGGATAATTTCGGGGGGAAAAGTTGCGCAAAGGATAATTTCAGAAAGTGGGATGAAATATAAATCGTGGTTTTCAGTCAGGACCACATGGTGCCACTAGGTTCATTTTGGTGTGAAAAGCGGGTTGCCCCAAACCACTCCCTCATGCCCCCGAAATTGGAAAATCATAAAAGGGTATTTATTTGGTTATTTTATTATTTTTCGAACACTGGACCATTTGAAAGTTGGCACGGCCTCCCTCGTTCAATTGCAACTCAACAATATGACATTGCACACCATTTATTCTCATTTCTAGGTATTTTTCATCACCTCCATGGACCCTATCATCACTTCAGTAATAGATCAAGACCCTGTGTCAAATGAAGAAGATAACCGAGATTTATACATTTTCGATACTGAAATCATCATTTCTCCCATCTCTGTGTCCAGAAGCAATCTGTCCGGTAATGTAGGAAGGTGTACACCATTCCTTGAAGAATTCCAGGCCACCATAGTCTCTTATGTTGTCGAAGTCGCTTTTCCTTTTCCCGAATTCATAGGCTGGTGCACAGAGAAGTATTCACATGAAGAAAAAATTGTCTTAAATAAACAAGCGTCGGAGGTCATGTGTAGGGTAGAGAGTCTATCAACTTGAGATGCCCTCGGTATACTAGAGTTTTTCTCTGCAATGTCTGAACCTTTCTATGAAGAAAAGTTAATTAGGGTATACAGAGAGTGTCGATCAGAAATCAAAGATGTGTTTTTACAAACGATTTTCAAACCAGAACATCTTTCAGAGAGTTTGTCTTTGCCAATGAACATGAGTATAATGTTTATTGAGGTCCAATGGGTATGTTCCCTATTGAGTCAAATATTAGGTCTAGATAATGACAAACATGTGGTTGAGGTCATGTTGGATTTCCTGTTGACATTTTTTTCATTCAGATTATGGTTTGTCGGTATGTATCAGTTTTGATCAATTCATAGATGATAATATCCATAAACAACTAGTGAATTTTCGCTCTCTAAGGAATTTAAGATATTATACCTATTTGCTGAAGATTTTCCTAGAAACCAATAAGAGAGAATTTACTGAAGTAACATTCATATCAACTGAATGTAAGAGGATTAAATTTCTCATCTTCATCAACAAAGTCATGTCCAGGGTTTACAGTTTGAATTTCAACACCAACCTAGCTAGAGTTTTGGATGACATGAGGAGTTATCTACAACCAAATCCAAAAAACAAAGTGGGGGACTGGGTGCTATTAATGCATTCAACAATGATATTGATTTATGGTTTTCATGAATCCCCCTATCTATTGCCTATTTTTCTTACCCCCAGAGTATTTGCCCTTGAATTCATCAGGAAAACAATTATATTTGAGACAGAGCATTTCCTGAAATTGCACAAAGCCTCCAACCTCAAATTCTCTTTTATCATTGGCCCCTTCATTTTCAAAACTAGATCATGCTTATCTCAGATTCAAGAAAATCTCAAAGAGTTTGGTTTTGCACAGCTACAAGGAAGAAGATATGATCCACATCAAATCATATCTAAGAGAAGATTGATAAACAAATAGGCCCCTTATGAGCATGATCATGTTGAGGTTTTTGATAAGTTGGAAAACCTAGAAGTCTATGTTGATATGGAATCAATCTTGCAACCAACTCAAATGCAACAAGTGGAGGCAACCCTAGAATAGAGTCAAACACAATAAACTCCTCAGAAACTGATATTCAAAGTCCCCAAGGTAAGTGTGTACAGAAAGAGAATAAGTTCAAAGGCCATGGGCACCAGTGATCAACAGACTGCTCCTAAGAAGATGAAGATTACACAGTCTCCACAGATAGTGAATTTGGAGGAGGAAGAGCCTAAAGAACAAGTAAATATTGATATGGTGGAAAGTGGCACTAGCACTGTGGAGGTTGAGAAGGAAAGAAATCTCCAAAGGGAAGGCAACTCATGAACCTTTAGTAGAAAAAAAACACATCTTTGATAAAGCATCTAGAGAAGCTTATCAATCTAAAAACGATTTGGCAAAACAGTATGTTGAGAAAGGAAACATGGCTTTGGGTGAGATGAGGGATTTAGTCCCTGAAGTAGAAAAGATTTGTCAGCAAAAATCTTATTTGTTCACAGTAAGGGATATTGATAAGAGGACCTTTAATATAGCAGTTGCAGATGAAGACAAAGTATATGAGATCAAGATAAAGTATGACAACATCAGTGCCCCACACAAAGTTAAATTTCATAAGAATACCAGTGATATGTTGTATTATGATTACCTGAGTTTAAGCTTGAAAAATTCAAAGTTGTCATATTATTCAATAAAATTGGAAGGGAAGTTGAGGCAAGAAAATGAATCCAACAGAGATTAGCAGACTCAGGTTAAGAGGATAGAATCTGAAGGCCCTCAATGGGTGAAATCCTCATTGGATGAAAAAGACAAACTAATTCAAATCTCGAAGAAGAAATTGAAGATGTTTTCCATAGAACATCCATAAACAATAGAGTTGGTTGCTTTGGAACAAGAAAAATAAGAGTTTTCACAAGAGGCGTTGAACTACAAAGATAGGGTGTTGCAGCGAGATCAAGAAAAGATGAAATGGTCACCAAAGAAAACAAAATTGATGAACAGGGTTGTAGTTGTACCTCCCACTATAGAAGTTGGGCCAAACACTAAAGGACTTGTCCAGGCTATGTCACAAGTTATCCTAAAAGAAGGGGAAATCAAAGGGCTAAGATGGAGCATAGAGAAACTGAAGCAGGAGATACAAGCAAAGGATTAAAGAATGGCTCAATTTCAAAAGGAGAATCAATCCTTCCAGGAAAGGATAGAAAAGTTGAAAATAAGATTAAGAGGCAAAGGATTGTTGCAAGGAGCCAAGCATATCATCTGGGATTCTATAGTTGTTGAAGCTGCCAAGTTCAGAGTATATTTAAACTTCATCAATGATAAAGACAACATTGTCATCACAGCCAAAAGAAAGTGCATTGTTGTGAATGGGACTTTAGCAAAGAAACCATCCAAGTGGGCCCAAAATTCCATAAAACTTCTAAACTCCATCCCTACTGCAGAAATTCAAACCATTGGAGTTAAATATATACTTACATTGATCATAAGAGCCAGGAGGGTTATTGTTAAACATAACCTATCGAAATCATTCCAAACCAAGGCAACACATATGGAGCAAAGTGTGCAAAAATTCAAGGATCTGTTTGAAGAATTGTTTATTAAATTCCTCCCACCATTTTGGGATGGAAAAGAAAAATTATATGATCAGGAAGAATACAACGCTCGCCTCACTTAGTGAAGAATGGATCACTCAAAGTTTGAAGCCTTGAAGGAAAACCTGAAAGGAGAAACCCTGGTTGAACATCTGATTACATATTTTGAGATTTTGAATCAGTTCAAAGTAGTGAAAGTTTGACTACTAGTCACAACATATGCCTCTTGCATTGACCTGGAGATCCTAATAAAAGAAATAATGGATTATGATATCCCTTCTGACTTGCAATGGAAGGAGATAGTACAGCTCGGTAAGACAAAGTACAATTTTCCAGGGTCCAATAAATGATGTCCATGTGTCACTAAAGATGGCAGAACAAGTGGAATATCGGAGCATAACAAGTGGAAAATAACAGAATTGAAGCATCAGAGGAAATCAGAAGCTGGATCATGAAACATTTTTCTTGCTAATTATTGTAATCAGTTTCAAACCGAAACTGTCATTTGTAATCATTGTAATCAATTTTAGAAACTGAAACGTTTCATTTAAATTATTGTAATTGGTTTTAAACCGAAGGACCTCGAATTGTATAAGTATGAGAGGTTCCAAATGTATTAGTGTTGGAAGAATTGCAAGGGCACGATTGTAGCTATTTTGGAACTTGAATGTAATTTTCTGAAATTTAATTGAATACACATGCAAAAGTATTGAAGTTTCCATGAAAATATTCTAATGGTGGTGACTTGAGTTTTGTCTCATTTCTTTGTATGTATTCCCTATATTTTTTATTGAATTTTCATTGTCTTCTATTTAAATTGGATAGTCAAAGGCCCAGAATCCATCTTGCGATGCTCTCGGTTGAAGCAATTTAAACTATGTTAAGTTCTTCCTAACTAATTCAAGATTCATATATTTAATGCTTTGATGCAGTTATATGTTTTCCTTTCTTCCTACACTCTGCAAATTTACAAATTATAACTCAAATTTATCACCTCACTTAGCCTTTATCCTCTGGGGAGTTCTATTGACCAGTCGGTGATTCTATTCATTTTCAAAAGTTTGACTCCATAGCCCTAAGTGTCCCTCCTATTCCTTGCCAACAAAATTATAAAAAAAACCCAAACAACAAAACCTATCCATTGATTGTCAAAGGAATACCAAGTGACAGGACAGATCCCTCTCTAAGCTGAGAAGGCTAGTACCCAACTCTAAAGTTGGTTTGTAGGTTACCTATATCGTTTGTTTTAATAGCCAAACAAATTTACAGAGTGCTAACAACATGAATCTCCTTTGATGAAGTCATTGTTTTGAATGTTGATAACGTTGTAAAGAAAGTTCTTACCATTTTTATAACCTCAACTTCCACATGTGACTACCATATCTTTTGATACCTGGTAATGATATCTTAGGGACCGAATGTGCCTAAGGTATTTGAAAACCCTGTGCATAGTTCATATATTTAAGAACTCATTATATATGATAACCATATGCAGAAAAACTTAAAATGTATTGAAAATACAGATGGTCCTTACCTGGTAAAGGTTGGAGGACAATCGATTAGGCTTGGGGACCAATCGTTTTATTCTTTAGACAAAGCGACCCTGTGAAAACCACTTAAATAAATTATTTGTTGAGTTGTGCAGGATAATAAAATAAATTAGACATATTTCTATACGAAAAGATGTATATGTTAATAGTGTACACGAGCGTTACCTTATGATATCGTTAATATTTTGCAAGAGTTCTATGTTAAACATCCAAAAGACATTTTGAAACCCTATGGTCATCAAGCTAAGAAATATCTCTAGAATCTTACCATTCTAAACAAATAGAACGAAGGGCTTGCAATGAGCTCGTAAAAAATAAATATTAAAGAGTCGAGTACTATGTAGGTGGAGTATCGTCAAAAAAAATTAATGGCACCAGCTATGTCACATGTAGTTATGGAATAACTCAATCTTGCACCGAGTTAAGAATTTAATGAATTCAAGACTTAATATGATTTGATAGATATTTTTTCTGTTCTTGTTGACAGTTGTGAAAAAGTTTCATACCATGGAGATTCGTATGGATCCTAAGATAGAGAGGGATAGGATTGTTGTGACAAGAAATCCTAAGGATGAAGGCTAGAGAAATATCAAAGATGAATAAATGATTTTAAAATTTAATGTAATGGTTTCTTTGTAATAACTTTGACATACGAATTCCAATTTTCTATATGTTTATGTTTTATATAGAATAAAAGGAAATCCATAAAAATTATGGATATGGACCCTTGATTATGGGTTGGGTAAACTATTGATATATCTGTACATAGTTTACAATTGATAATATAGAGATTATAACTCCTTTGAATCTATGTTTATGTTTTATATAGAATAAAAGGAAATCCATAAACATTATGGATATGGACCCTTCATTATGGGTTGGGTAAACTATTGATATATATGTACATAGTTTACAATTGATAATATAGAGATTATAACACCTTTGAATCTAGATAGAGTAGAATTTTAGTAAAGATAAAAGTAAAGGAGATTACCAAATATAATTAAGGATCAGAAGTCATATCCATGTTTTGGAACTACTATTTGTCTCTGTGAAGTATAGAAACTAGTTGTAAGAGTATGAGTACGATAAACTAGGTTACAGAATGAATGAATGTATAGAAGAAATAATTGGGAAGGTAGGTTGCATTTACCAGAGAAGTCAATAGGACCCATGTTATACTGGTAACTAGAATGAAAGTGGGTATTATATATATAAATGAACATCAGTGTTGGTACAAAATCACGAGATGATGTTCCTCTTTAGGTTAGCAACAAAACGATATCAATGTAGTCTAGTGCGCTAACATTTTCATCTTCCTGGAAGGGAGGAGGTCTCACCCGAAGTGCGACCAAGACATGATAATTAGGGAAGGGTAAGAATAATTCTTAGCCATATCTGCAAGTTATCAATATTAATACCAATCTCGCCTAAGATAGATTAACCTTGTTCTAGTCTTTAACACCTCATAACCCAGGACAAAAGAACAGAGTTGCAGAGAACATAACAAATAAATATAGAATCATAATGCATAATAGAAAAAACATAATATCATACTGTGGAAACATAAATCATCACATATAGAGGTCTTCTTTCAAATTTTATCTACATCAATATTCTATTATATGATAGTCCTTACTCAAAGTACATTCACAACTTATCTCATACATATAAAAATTCATGATATAGAGAATCAACAAGTACATCTCAAGATATTACATGACCATAGCATAATCTCTCCAGTCTCTTTCTCTTACTACCTCTACAGTAAGGAAAAAATAGTTTCCCTTCCATTCCTAATCTGGCGCGAAACCAATTCTCACTACACAACATGAACCCGATTACAATCCTCTTCTTTCACTATATATTACAATCCTTTATTATTGATTGAGAACCCACGAGATCTCTCCTCTTCTTGATTATGTTTCAACTGCTCCTCCCAAAACTAATTGTACGCTGGCCTCCAACCATTTTATGTTCCAACACCTTTCGGTTGCGTGCACTTTTGCTCAACCTTCTTTTTATTCCTTTTATTGGTTGTCTGGCCCTGTGGTAGCTTGCAAAACTTCTATTTATCAAAACAAAGGGACTAAAATGCCCCGACCTTAATCCTTAAATCGCCCCAAGTCAAGTCTTTGGTTATTCCATGGTATTTGGTTTGGCCTGTGATATTTTTGTGGCTTTCCTTTCTTCTTCCAATGTGCTTCCATGCATTACTCGAGTTGTTTCTTCCCTGGATCCTTCAAACGAAGGGCCCAACTTTGGCACTAGTTCTAGGGATTTCTCCCTAATCCCCTGGAAATTTTCAATTTTCTCTTGTCACTTCCTGGAACGCAATGAGGCTTCTACTACAAACAATTGAGTTGCACTGGTGTTGAACTTCTTTGGATTTGATGCAATAAGAGCATTCCATTTTTCATTTGCTAGTGTCTCCACCTAGTGCATTTGGAGGTATGTAGTTTTTAATGTTGGCCGAAAGGATCTTAGTTCCTTCTTGGCCATTGTTTGAGCTTCAAATAGGGAATTCAAAGTGTTTTCAGCTTGCTCGATCTCATAATTTTTTTCTCGTTGTTAAAGAGGATCCTGTACTTTGGAGGCTTCCTCGTTGGGGTTTTCTATTTTGTTGCATAACTTGTCGAGTGCTTGGTTACACCAAGTTATCACACCCATCCAATCAATGAATTCCTTGAAAATAGTAATGCACTCAACAGTCTGCTTATGAAGCACATCTCTGGCACTATTTTCTTCCAAAACAACCCTTTCTAGTTGTTATTGGAGTTCTCTGGGTTATGCCTCAGCCTTCAACTTCATTCCCTCCAACTTCTCTTGGAGGTCCTCTGCTCGATCGACCAACACCTCCCATCATTCCTGTACTAATCCAACTGTTTCTCTATCTATGAGGTTGTGTTGAACTTTGGAATTTGAGGCGTTTATTTCCTGAAAGTTGGAAAAACCTCTGTTAATTTTTCCTCCACCTTCTCCATTTTCTACTTTGCATGGAGTTTTAAATATTCCTCATGCATCCATTTTGTTTGTGCCATCATCCCTTCCTATATCAATAATTCAACTTTGTTTTCAGCTTGTTGGTTTCATTACTCCAAGTGATCAGTAGAGGCTCTTACCAAGCCTACTAGTTGTGGTGTCGGCAAGGGAGCTATCTCACCAGATGTGAATTTATCTTCCATCAGAACTCTACTTTAAAGGGGAAGCCCGTTGGTCATGGATTGTTCTGAGGGCATCTCAAGCCCTTCTTTTCCCGGGGATGGTTCCCACAACTATTGAGCCAATGTTTTCTCCATGGACATCATAAGTAAATGGATAACTTATGTATGCACCCAGAAGAGTTGTAACAGTTCCTAGCACTATTGTGGATCCTAGAGTACTAGCCTTAACTTATCTTTCAATGACATGGTGCTCTTTCCTAAATGAGTCTCCTCTGGTGCTTGAGACTCCAACTCATGTTGAGTTGTTGTCCCTGTTATGAGTGGAACTTGTGGGGTCCCATTCCGAACATGAAAAACCTCAATGAGGATATTTGACCTTGGAGACTAAGAAACCATGAGTGGGACTTGTGGTAATTGGGTGAGTTTTGGAATTCCTTATTTTTGTCTCTCCTTAGAGGGAATATTGAATGAAGTGGACATAGCTGGAACATTTGACTAGATTGGCGTGGAAGTAGTTTATATGATAATATCTTTGAGGTTATAAAGGTTATATGGGATGTCCAATTCCACGGGTTATGGTGAGTTGGATGGTAGTGGGACCGTGGTATCCTTGGATGGTGGTTGTGGGGATTTCTCTGAAATTACAACAGATTATGTGTTGGGGTCTAGCTTAGGGTCATCAACTATATCAATAAAATTATGAGAAACAAGAGTGGTTGATATGGTGCAAGGTAGAGTACTAGATATGGGTTGAGGGTTTATGACTTTGGATTGGAAGACTGCAAGGAAAACGACAATTAGAGGGTTTTTAGAAGGAACCTCACATGTAAAGGAAGAAGCTAAAATTTCATTGACGATCTTACCTGAGAGTATTTCCTCATCTGGAAGCTTGGGGCATCTTGGGAAGGTCCTCTTGGGACACTGCAGCTAGTTTGATTCCTCTTCTTTTGAGCCTGATGGTGTTGGAGACTTCAACGAAAGCTCTACTTTGCACAAACTCGACCCTGCTTCCTCTATCAAACTGTTCTTCTTCAATAGATTTGGTAGAAAAAGGTAATGCATTTTCAACTTGCACGGGTTGTGTTTGACTCTCAAACAAGAAATAACCTCTTTTTCAATCATTTCTTCATACATATAGAATGGTAGTAGCCTCGTGTGTAAATTATTTGGATTTGCATGCCTTGTCCAGAAAAAAGTGTGGTGGTGATTCAAGGAGAATGAGATATTTCTTGTATTGAGTTTCAATAGTTATTTTGGTATGAACATCCTTTGGGTGGCATCAATCAGTTTATTGTACCACATTAGGAATGCATCATTATTGAATTTCATATTCTCAGAGTCAGACCTTGAATGTCAAGGTTCAAACATCTTTGCAAGGTGACCTTTGTCTGAAAATGATAGCTATATTCTCATGGGTGGCCACCACTTCAACATTGTAAAATATAGAAGCACGTATCCATATTTGAAGGTTTCTCCCTTCTCTTGAACATCCTCACAAGCAATTAGGAATTCCTCCAACAGGTAACTACATCAATTAAATACTACATAATTTGCACAGAAATATGCCATTGATAGGGAATCCAACATGCATTCACCCTTGTATTATGAGAACATGCCCTTGCTGGAAATTACATAGCAGGTTGTTGTCACTGTTTCTAGGAGAATTGGCTCGATTTTCACTCTGTGACCCCCTTGTTGGGTATTGAATTTTTCATACAAACTGATTTCACCCTTCATTTTCTCATGCTTGCTCGGCCCTTAAAACCCTTTAGATACATCCTCACCTTCCAACGATAGCCCTATAAGCTAATGGATATCCTCTACATCAATGGGATAAAAATTTTCTATCCATAAGATCATGTCGTGCACTCTGCTTATCAAGTACCTGGTGCATCATGTAACCTCACTAGTGGTCATGAACACTGATAAATCCATAAGGTGCATGATCATTGAGTTGAAAAGGTTGATAAAGTTAAGGTTTTTGACGAATTTCACTTCCCCTTTTGGCTTAGAACCCATATCCAATAACACAATGATATTCATCTATGGGAATAACGCCTCATCCGTCAGATTGAGGTCAAGAAGTTTTTCTTCCTTGGCCTTCCCTTTGACATCACCCATCACCTCGATTATAGGATCATAGGGATCATCTGGGATTTCTTCCTTAGATACTGAACTTCGTCCTCTCGCTATTCTCGACATTTTTTCGATATTGATATTTTTCCTTCTACTAGTAAACACACTGAATTGGGGCGTGGACATGGCTGGAGAGTAGGAGGATTCTCAGAATTTACCAGGGTCCGATAAAATCAAGGATAGAGGGAAGCTAACTTAATAGTTGTTTGTTCACAATAATATTATGGGATGTTATAGATGAGGTAATGGGGTAAACTGGTAACTTCTCATAAATGATCTAGTAATTAATCCAATGACACAATCTATGGCATGGACATCCAAAGAGACTGATAATGGGGTAAAATATTTAAACGGATCCTGAATTTAATGGGTGGCTTGACCAATGAGTTTTTGACGTGAGGGGATTACCATTTTAATGGTTGAGAATCAAAGCAAGAATATCCACAACATCCATGCATACAAGGACTTTTAAGACTTGACGAGACGTTTCGACAATTTTCAGCAGTTAACATAAAGTTTGCAATTGGATGTGACATAATTGATGTTTAGTCGTTAGTATGTTTCAGATTCACTCCCCCCGACCACATTGTGGTTCTCCAATGGCTTTATGGGTATGATTGGGAGAATTGGTGACTCATATGACAACGTGATATTGAGTAAGAATTTTTTAAAATATCCAAGCATTTGACTGAGAAAACATATTTCGTGCTGCCACTGAGCACACTCTAACGTTATTACTTCTACTAAAAAAAAATTTTACAAAATACAAGCGAAGTATAAATATTGTACAAGCTCACTTGGACTAGAGAAATGGTCTGTCTATTAAGTGTGGGAAATTTAGGGCTTATGGCATGTGACATTCACCCAACCTGGTCAAAGGATACCATCTAGTTGCGCTATCTTATCTGCACCCGAATATCGAATTTCAAAAATTAGGAATGGACCTAACCAATACATACGCAACTTTCCCAAATGTTTCTAATAACGACTATCATAGAGGACTACCTTATCCCCTTACTCAAACCTCTTGGACTTAATATGTCTATTATGCCAAGCTTTGATCCTAATGTTTTCCACTGACTGATGAAAATTGACTAAGAATCTTTCTTCCTCAATTTCCTGCAAGTCTAAAATCCTTTGCACAACTGATTCGTTATCTTTCATATGTGTAGCTTGTGCTATATAGAGACTAGGGGTTATAAAATATGAAGGTACAACAACTTCCTTACCGTAAACCAACTAAAATGGGGTATACTTGTGCAGCTTCTTTGTGGTAGTCATGTAATCCCATAAGACTATTGAAACTCTATCATCCCAGTCCTCCATGTTTGCACAACACACCTTTGTTAGTCCCCTTTCCAAAATATTATTGAATTCCTCCACTATCATATTAGATTGTGGATGACAAGGACTTCTCTTATGGTGTTAGATGAGGACTTCTTTCATCAATGTTGTGATTGTGATGTTGACAAAGTGACTTCCTTGATCATTAGTCAAGCTCCTAGGACATCCAAACCGAGAAATAATGTTCTCAAATATGAGTCTAGTAGTTTTATTTATTGAACAATCTTGGATTTCCTTTACTTTATCCCACCACGTGAGGTATTTTGTTGCGGTGATGATATATTGGGCCTTTGAATGCTTGGAAGGAAGATTAATTGGTCCAATAAATTCAACAACCCACTGTTGAGCACTCAGCACACCTTAAAATACTTTGTGATTTTTTTCTTTTGGGTACCACTTTTCATTTCTGAATATAGTCATTTTTGTTGGGATGGATGGATTTTTCTATTATTGTGTTTTATCATCGATCACATTTTTGTTTGGTTCGAATTTTTTCGATAGATTGAAAATTTTCTTTAAGTAAACTTGGCATAAAGATTGAGTGCACACAACTTAAAATTTGTTTTATAAAAAAGAGTCGCGTGCCAATCGATGATTCCGATATGCGAAACAGTTCTTTAAAAATTGTCGATGTATCATTGATATCGGAAAAATATGAAAGACAAACTGCCAACATAAACAACAACAATCGTCGATCACCAATACATCGTCGGCATCGATGAAAATGGAGAAAGGGTGTGGTAGCCAGAAACATATGTCTAAGGAAATTCACTTATGCCGAAAAAATGATTCTCACACCGAAGAGGTCAAATCAACCAACACATGTTTTTCCACGTAGATGGTCTGTATTGCTCGGTTATCTCCCACATACTTTTTTATATTCCTCGAGTTACATTGGCATATCCACATCATCATGTCATATTTGTACTTCCACATCAACATTTTCATGTCAGCACTATACAAAAGTTTGGGTCATCATATGAAATTTTTCCTAAGAGTACCAATGAAGCAACATCAAAGACAAAATGTCGATGCTGATGCACTCATTGAAAACCAGTAGCTGCTAGGACACCAAATGATAGGGTTTAGACCAAAAGTTTCCCCACAAACGTCGATGATCTTGTCTGATCCATGACGTTGATTTAAAGACCCTCATTAATCCAATCTATCCACTCTCCCATTGTGTGATTTCACACCCGAGAGAAACCCGAAGGCCACCAAGGAAAGAGTTAATTTATGATCACACATCTCTCAATGCCGATCATACTAGTTCCTTTCAAATTTGAAACGCCTGGGTAACTTGATGGGACACTTCTAGCTCATTAAAGGACATGATCTGTGATTGTTTATCAAATAATAACTTCATGTAAACGATACCTCACATTGCGGTGCCACGCACCGACCAACATTCAAAATTTTGATTTCGTCGATGAACTATGAAATAACACACTTCTGCATTGTCATCCTGCATTACATTTAATCCTAAGAATGGTGTGGATTCTATTATAGATTGTACAGGTCACATTTGTACTCCTTAATTTAAGACTCGGTGCGAGAAGGTAGGTATGTTTTAAATTTACAAGGTTTTTTCCCAAGCATGGTATTCCATTCACAAACTACTGATCTCCCAAAAAGATGAAGGTGCGAGAGAGAATCAAGGAGGATACAACACACTGTATCACTTCAATTACCAGTAATCCCAGGTTTTTTCTTGCAAAGAAGAGGTATGCATTGTCTTTGTCGTTTTCATTTATGATTGTGTCGAATAACACTTTTCAGATTTGGCTTGCAACTCATTATAACATTTTGTGCAGAAACATGCCTCTACGAAATCCAATGACCAGGTTCTTAACAAGAACTCCCAAAATTAAATAATTGGAGATTGANTTTTCATTTATGATTGTGTCGAATAACACTTTTCAGATTTGGCTTGCAACTCATTATAACATTTTGTGCAGAAACATGCCTCTACGAAATCCAATGACCAGGTTCTTAACAAGAACTCCCAAAATTAAATAATTGGAGATTGATGAAGGGTCAACACTGGCGACCGCAAGGGATCTTGATTTTATTTCAAAAATGAAATCAATTATCCAAACTTCTACCAAGAAACAGTTTACCCAACCTCCATCATTTGGGGACATAGAGGTAGGCACTATATATAAAGTAATTCTCCCACATTGGGGTTACCTTTATAATAAAATCAATCAGGAAGATTACCCAGATTTTCCACCTAAAAAAAACCTGGACATCAGGGTATTGGATGACCAATTTTCCCAAATATCAGGCGATCGTCTTTGCACATGGTGGCTTTCCAAACCCCAATTCTGCCCTTCATTGAAACCGTAGGATGGATAATTGACCATGAAAACACGATGAAGTGCATGATCAACAATGAGGTGAGTGAATATATTGGTAGTTTTCTTCCAGTGGAGGTACACAAATATTACAAACTCAGAGACCCAGAGGAGAGGTTGAGTACATATTTTGTGGTCAGGTTTTATTTTGACACCAGCTGATGACTAACATCATGGTGGAAAGAGGATAAAAAGTTCAAAAATACGAATAATGGCTAGTACAACATGGTAAACCTCAACCATCCATATATGTATTTAACGACATTGATATGACGATTGTATGGAGAAAAGGATTGCTCTAAGTTTTCAGAAGCATGTACTCCCTTAGCATATATCCTATAGATATCTGAGATCTGTTTCAATTGGGGATCCTTTATTCCAAACAATTGGGTATCAACATCCTGCAACCCCAGACACCAAAATAATGATAAACATCAATCTTCTTCATGGCATCTTACCTATTGGAAGTGATCTGTGCGAGAAATGATTTCGTAGGTATGAATTTAAACTGACATGTTTTTGAGTTACCTATGCACATTTATTTCATAATTTTATGGGAGAATAGATACAAAAGGTTTTACACCATGATATGTGATGAGTTTAGAGTCAGAATAAATTTCATCATATTTAGAAAAACATGCCCGAGGCTTTCAGCGACAACCAAAAAGATGATATCCAAAGTTGGCCACTGGTATTTAGAAGAAACAAGCACTTACATCAAAGTGTTCGGGGCTATTGGTACACCACACCTACTCCCCGATAATGTCCTATACCATCTGATATTGGGAGATATTTGTTACTAGACCATCCTACAAGGCTATAACGTTTCTCTAGTGATGGATACAAACAGGGCCTTCATACCTTATGGTTTTCATATTGGGTTCTATATGGTTAAAGACATTGTGCAGGAAAAACAAGAAGGATTAAGTCATCTTGAGTATCGGTTCCCCATAGACCATTTTCAAAAGAATGATCCAAAAGGTTTGGTAATCCATCACGCAGTGCATGTATCCTCATGTTGGCCATATTCTCATAACAATTTCGAATATGAGATCTTTACCGAATGTGACCAATATTGGAAGGAGGTACTCCATAGAAGGGTTAACCCTAGTATGACCAATTTCAAAGAAATGACCATCGATGAACAACTTGAGACAATAGAGCACACAACTGAAGAATTCATCAAGATAAGAGAAGAAAATAGAGAAGAAGAAGAAGTAGAAGCATGGAAAAGTGGGACATTGTTATGGGAAGAAGTCGAGATAGCTACGCAAATATTGAGGGAAGATCCCCGACATAAACCTTTGGTAATACCCTCGAGAATAACCCCGACCAATACAAATAGCCAGGAGGAAAAACCAAATGGCTCAAAAATAGTTCCACCAGAAGAGAATGTCTCCCAAGAAAACACTAGCCTCATATCATCCCAGGTAGGATCACCAGTGACAACTACAACTAAATGAAGGGAAGCGAAGGCATCAAGTGGGACACATATTCCTATCATCCTTGTATATTTAATCACCATATACGATGACGAATAAGGCTCAGAAGCTTCGCACATAGCCCCAATGCTAATCACAAAGGAGTAAGAACCATTGGAGACATTTTCTCCAGCCTTCAATGGTTCGGTCATTGAGATGTCAATTTTTGGCTACCCTTTTCCTTCTTCTTGTTCTCCTGCATCCACTTCTCCATCTAATACAAATGCTTCATCAACCAACGAGGACCAACATAAGGCTAAGTCACCATGATGCACAAGAATATCCCTTGCTAGGGAGATGAGCAGACCAAGCCATGGAACAGAATAACCACTTGCACCAATATTACCATAGAAACCATTGGTTGAGGAAGAAGAATCTCAGGTTCTTACCCTTGGAAGAGATAAAGAAACTACCATGGAACACCTCTATACAACGAGAAGAATAGGAAATACTTTGTCCTGGGGAGATCAGAAAATTCTTGAACCAATAGATGAAGTCACTAATATAAAGGTTATTTCTTATGATAGGAGAAGGAAGGTCATGATTAAAAGAATAGTCAGGAAAAGGAAGCTTATGCTTGATAGCAACATGTTCATAGCCACAAAAGAAACGTTATTTGAAATGGAAATTACCAGGATGAATGAGCTAATCAGAGCAAGGATGGCCATAATGGATGCCACATTAGAAAAGGAAAAAAGGGATGAAATGGAGGTAGCTTCCATGAGGAAAGAGTTGGAACACCCATGAAATCAAGATTAATTTTACCAAAATCTAACACAAGTGGTGGTACTCTTGAAAAGTGAGTTCTGATATATGTATGCACAATTCAAAATTGAGAGAGACCTCTTCATCTCCCGAATAGTTTATTTCCAATAAGATACCCTTATGGGGCTAGCAACCTACAAAGACATGCAACGATGGTATGAGAAGTCACATCAAGCCCTGGAATGGACCGACTACATAAGAGAAGTGAAGAATGGTTGAGATACATAAGAACATGGCATTTGAGTTCTTATGGACAACAACATCGCCAGAATATGGAAGGAAACTGGAGACTTGGTATACATGGTCTAGGAACCTCAATGAAAAATGCAGGAAAGATGGGAAGAGTGTGAAAAAAATTGGGAAAAAATAAACCAATAAATGAGAGGTATTGACTTTCCAGAGTTTGGCCCATCAGAGGATTTCATTGATTTACATGATATAGTCAAGCGACATGAAGAGCAATATCAGGTATATGAAACAAATTTTTTGTAGGTTTCAAGAATAATATTGGGCCAACTTAAGAAGTTCATGGAGCCTATGAGTAAAGATCTTGCATTCTTACAACATGTGAGTGTCAAACTAATAAAGTACAAGGAATGAGTAGTTCAGATAAAGGAGGTCTTCTCCACTTTGATGGATCAACATAGGTTCCCTTATGCAAATACATGTGAAGATCTCTTCTACAAATGGTCGGAATACGAGAGGAACAATCCACTTCAGTAAAATGATGAGATGATCTAAATAAGACAAAAGAGAACAAATAGATGAAGTTCACCACGTGTCATTTTCTCCACTTGAAACAAATTTAGTAGCTATTTTTAGTTTAGCTATTTTATAAATAAGAGAATCTAACTTGTGTTAAAGGTCGATGGTTTTGGAGAGAAAGATGTTTTTCTTAGATATTGTAAGAGAATTATTTCTGTGTAAGTTATTTTCATTTAGAATTTATTTTTAGAACCAAAGACAATTATTTCATCTGAGGTGTGAATGTGACTGGACTGAGGGGGATTATGTCCATCTTCAAATTCAATATTTGTTGATGCATTATGTAAGAGTTGTTGTATTTCTTGTTTAATTTATCTTGTAATGTTGTGACACTTATTTTATTCTAATTGATGAATAGAAATCAATTGCATTAACATGTGATTAATAGTAGATTATTTAGAATTACTTTTATTTCACTCATTTTATATTATGTACGTATTTTATTTTTGCAACCATCATCTCATATGATGTTGAATGTATAAAATTAAAATTCTATTATTGCTAGCTTGAAGTAGGTTCGATCCTTATTGTCTGCATGTTGAGGTATAAAGGTTATCCCAATACCCAGTTTTCTCCAACATATCATAACTTCCCTTTGTAATTATTTTAAGCTCCACCTTTCATTCCCACAAATGTTATAAAAGAACAAAAAGAGAAATGCATAGCCTGAGGAAACGTTTCATGGAAATACATATCTATCGATCCCGATTAAATCCCATCGATAAATCTAACCAGATCACAGATCTATAGAACCATACCACTTAGTAAACACTTATGAGTCTAATTGGGCCTCTTAAGTGGGTTTGTTTCTTACTGTTGATTCAAAGGGATCTTAAACCCCTCAACTGAATTGGCACTATAAGGAGGGCTTGAACAAATTCATGGCTAAAAATATTTATGATAATATATTCTGCAAACCCTATAGATTCAAAACATCCCACATGCATGGCTAGCCATTCTCAGGACAACCCACATATAGAAAATACTCCCACTAGGAGTAACTCAACTCAACACAAAGAGGAAGAACACTTGTACCCAAAAATACCTTACGTTCTTCCTCACAAAAAGTTAAACAAGTTCAGAAGAATCACCAGAGCTTATTCTTGATAGATCAAACCATTACCTTTAGCTCCTTTAATTCCTCATTGAAAAAAAATAAGAAGACCATTTGTTGACACCCCTGATCAGGGGTTCATTCAAATGGTAGAAGACCTGATATAATTTTATCTCATACATATCGAACAACCCCTTGGTTTGATACCCAGAACACCATCTGTAACCCCACCAACTAGTACCTACTCTAAACCTGAGAATTATGAATCTGAAGAGGAAGGGTCCAAATCAGATCGTCCAGGTTCTTAATCAGAAGACGTAGGGAGAAATAATGATAACAATAGAGAAGGGGGCTATCATCCTCAAGATAATCAACCATGTTTGGGAAGATATTCTATGGTGATTCCAAGATGGATGTGAAACCTACCCAGACATCCAGAAAAAATACTTCCAAAATTTGACCCTGAAACCTATGGATTGCCTGAAGACCATATTAACAAGTTTGTATTATCCATAAGATTGATGATTGTGCAACACAAATATGTAGTGTGTATATTTTTCCCTTATAAATTTGAAAATTCATCTTCAACTTAGTATGTCATCCTACTGGTTGGTTCCATAATTAGTTGGACAAAGTTTCAAAAGGATTTCTTGGACAAATTTGTTGAAGAAACTATTATAGGAGATTTAACAGCTGAAATTTTCCCTGCCACTATGATTCCAAAAGAAAAGGTCAAATATTTTAGCCAAAGGTTCACCATCATTTTGAACAAATTCCAACACGAGGATAAACCTACTTCGGAGTTGTATATTGAAGTATATGTTAATGCTCTCCTAACTTCTATTTCGATGTTCGTAAAAAGAGTCGCCAAGAATACTCTAACTGAAAATTTTGAAGAAAATAAAAAGATTGAGCTTCAAATGAAAGGATAAAAAGGAGGTCAGATCTCACTAATAAAAAAGGAAACACAACCTCCACCTAAGAGGGGACTTTTGTTGACTAGACCCCTAGGAAAAAAAATAGAACTACGTCCTGAAAAAGAGGGAGGGGACATAGAAAACATGTAGTGGATGATCAAAAAACTTTCCAAGGAGATCATATATATGAAAAGGAGTGTCAAAGAAGGAAACAAAATAAAATACCTTATAAACCCTTTTTCAAAAGGAACCCACCTTTCAAATATATAGAACCTCCCTCAACCAACCTAAACATCGACTTAGGGAATGTAACATCCGACTCCTTCTGTACATATGATCAAAAAAATATTTAGAAAGGGATTTCCCCCAATGGATGCATGTTATGAATATAATAAATAATCAATTCCTAGACAAATGTTCTCTAACCAAACAACCCAGTGGCTTGGAAATAAGTGTCACCGATCAAGAAAGTCACAAACCACCTGAAGAGACAACCATGTTTTTATGGGTTTCCAACCACAAATACCTTTCAATGACACCACTGAGGTGAAGGGACCCCCCCCATTGATATTTTGGCTCTACAGACGGGAATAAAAATTCAACATATCCAAAGTAACCCCAACACTACTCAATCATCTTGAGGAAATCAATTAGATGATCACCCCAACCCATCAATTTCTTCCCAAAGAAAAGACGCTAACATACAAACACTAGAAACACCTAATGTAGACTACAATGTAGTAGAAGACTTGAAGAAAATGGTAGCTAATGTGTATGTCATGGACATTTGTAGGATTCCTCAACAAAAGGATTTTTTTTTACAAGCCTTAAAATCAATAGATACCCCTATGACAAGAATTGATCAAGGTGATGTCCCATCTCCCACAGACTTAAAACATAAGCCAACAGTGAATTTGTTTCCTTTAGACAAAAGAGGAAGGCCTTTTGTTCCTCCTTTCCTCTTGACGTTTGAGTTCTTTAGCAAAAATCTACATAATGGCCCAGTTGATTTTATGGCATCTTCAAATGTCATGCCATTTTCAATTTGCAAGAAATTGAATGCAACCCCGATCAAAAGTGATAACCATGCTATACAAATAGATAGGACTTAGGTAAAGATCAATGCAGAACTAAAATATGTCATGATTATAATTGTGACACACCCCAAATTTGTTCAAGCAATTGAAATAATTGTGGTAGACATCTCGAAGGCTTATGGAATGTTTCTTAGCCAAGACTGGTTTGAGAAGTTAAATGGATATTTTAGTACCGACTGGGCTCACCTATGGATTCCATTGAAAGGACATCAAAACATGATCATGATCGATAAAGAAAGATACCTCAAACATACTGTCATTGATTTAGAGATACCAAATGAACCCTCATCAACATAATTCCTTGTGTTAGGAAACTGCTCCTGTGATTCTAATTTCGGTAATTTTTCCCTTCACATGTCTGACATACCTTCCTCACAAAATTCCAAAATGATATTTTAAATAGACTTACTAGTGGCCACAGAGGAAATAATCATATATCACGATTCACTGATAGGAGTAGCAGACAAGGAGGTTGAAATTATAAAAATAGCTAGACATGAAGAAGTAAAAATATTTCCTCCCCANTCCAAAATGATATTTTAAATAGACTTACTAGTGGCCACAGAGGAAATAATCATATATCACGATTCACTGATAGGAGTAGCAGACAAGGAGGTTGAAATTATAAAAATAGCTAGACATGAAGAAGTAAAAATATTTCCTCCCCAAATTTGGAAGTTGTATGTTTATGGATCTAAATCACAAGAGGGGTCAGGAGAGGGATCTATCCTCATTGAACCAATGGATAAATTAAGTTTCTTATCATGTATATTAGAATTCAAATTTTCTAATAACACTACTGAATATGAATCTCTAGTCCAGGGACTAAAGAAAACCATCGACTTAAACATCAAAGAATTCAAAGTCTTTAGAGATTCTAAAATTATCGTCAGACAAGTGAAGAATACCATCCAATACAATTCACCTCACTTAAGAAATTATGAACAAGAGGTGCACAAACTAATAAAAAAAAATTAGGCTTTCAATATTACTGTTGTTCCCAAGACAAAAAATACCTTTGTTGATTCTCTAGCCACTGCAGCCTCAAGATTATCTCCTTTAGAATATTATGAATCCTCAAGGCTTGTAGTGGAACTAATCTACAAACTATCGGTACCTAACAATATTTCTAACAGGAAATTTTTTGAAGGGGATGAATAGATTGTAGATTTCCTGACTAATCAAGAGAATTTTAAGGATTTTTCCATTGATGATGAAGTATTCCAAGAACTTCTCACGAAATCAGATCTCCACGAACATAAATAGGAAAATACCACATTGATGACAAACCCAAGTTTCACATGATACCTAAAGTAGTGGAAAATCTTGAGAACATTTTCGACCTAAGGGAAAGATTCAGAGGGCCAAATAATGCAAAAATTGGGAACTCATAACCTAGGAACCCCTGAGAATACCAAGAATTTCAATTTAGGTAAGACAATGTCCAAATAAGATAGGAAATCTTACCTTATACTATTTAATAAATATCAAGATGTCTTTTCTTGGTATTACTAAGAATTGAAAACATGCGAGACTCACATTATCCAGCACACCATCCTGTTAAAATATGGAATAAAACCTTTCCAACAAAATCTTAGGAAGTACCACTGTTACCCATGATTTTGGTCAATCTTGATGGTGTATTGATGATGGTGTACTCAGGCTCCTCATAAGAACTTTCTCCTGAGAAAAGTGACATTCATCTCTTCCTAGAAAACCTACTTTTGAAGAGAGTTCGCAGGTTGCTAATATCCTAGGGTGCGAGAATGACCCATTCTCGCAGGTTGGCTTCAGCTAGGATGCGAACTTCTCGCATTGTGCTACATAGCTAGGGTGCGAACTTGTTATAAAGCTTGGAAAAAGATGAAGTCTCGATGGTTCTAGAAGGGAATCTTCTAGAAGAATGGGTTAGCATTCGAATGGTTATCTTTGTACTGGTTTCCCTGATATTGTGGGATCATTCTTATCCAAGTAACCATCTTATCCTCTCCTATATATTGATGGAATTCTCATGGAAAAGGTTAAGAAATATTCATTGGAGAATTGGTGAAAGAATTGTGTGAAGGAACTAGCTTGAACAGGAGCTTGGAGACTCTAGCAAGTCTATCAAGAGGAACTGCATCTTCTTCATACAAGGATCAAGCAAGTGTGTGTGTTGGAGCCAAGAGCCACCGAAAGGAAGCTTGCGACATCAAGGCGATCAGGTTGTATCTTCTACTTTCGATTAATATGATACAATGGCATGTCCTTTTCCCATAAAGTCATTATTACTTTATTGTGTAATTCCTTGATCATACACATAAGTTGACAGTTGAATAAAGTTTGTTATCTTCACTTTGGTTGGTTTGTGTTGTCTTGGTCTTGACCTCACGAGAGAACCAGAGTGAAGCGGGAGCAACAGAGACCCTAGGAAGCGATACAAAGGTATGTTACTTGTTCCTCCCTACTAGCTAATTCAATGGTCATAACTTGGGGAAAGAGTCATGTCCTGTCCTATTCTGTTCTAGATCCAAGTGGATCTAGGGAGATCTGTTAGTGTTCACACCTACCGATTAGTCCAATAACAACCACCCATATTTGGAACCTTCGATATATCAAGATATGAAGAAATTGTTAGATGCCAAGATTATCTTTCAAGTCAGACCCTCTTCCTGGGTAGCCAATTTGGTGCACATCAGAAAGAATTATGGGGAGATCTACATGTGTGTGGATTTTAGAAACCTTAGCAGAGCATCGAAAAAAGATAACTACCTAGTCCCACCCATGGAAAAACTCTTACAGAAAATATCTAGCTATGGAATTTTTTCCGTCCTAGACGGTTTCTCGAGATATAACCAGATCGTGGTTTCAGAATAAGATCGATTAAAAACTACCTTCCCAACCAATTGGGGAACCTTTTCTTATAAACGCATGCCCTTTGGGTTGATTAATGCATGGGAGACCTTCCAAAGGGCCATGGACATAGATTTTTAGGGATTAAGTAACAAGTGTGTGGTATTTTATTTATATTACGTAATGGTATACTCAAAAAATAAGGAAGATCACATTCAACATTTGACTCAGATCTTCGAAATGTGTGGGACATATGGAATATCTTTGAACCCTAAGAAAACTAGCTTTGGCGTAGAGGAAGGGAAACTATTAGGTCATATTATATCTCAAGGAGGAATTAGCATTGACCCTGAGTGGATAAAAGTGTCAACTCCCCTTTCCTCACAATAAAAAGGCCATGCATTGTTTCTTTGGGAAAATCAACTTTGTGAGAAAATTTACTCCTGACTTCGGCGAAACTGTTAAACCTTTAGAAAAAATGATTCACAAAGATGAAAATTTTAAATGGAATGAATAAATGAAACATTCTTTCAACAATATCAAAATTGTCATCTCCCAAGCACCAGTGGTACGAAGCCATGATTTCAGCAAAGATTTTTTTCTTAATACCTTTGCTTCTTACCAATCCTTGGTTGCAATAAATACCTAGAAGGATGATGAAAAAGAAGAGGCACCGATATCATTTATGAGCACTAACCTCCAAGGATATAAATTAAACTACCCTGATATAGACAAACAAGCTTACTTAATTTATAAAGTGGTCAAACATTTTAGATCCTAGATCCTAAAGAATCACACTAAAGTCATAGTACCTCACCTTGTGGTTCTATCTCTATTCACTCAACAAGATATGTGAGGAAGAATGGTAAATTGGATGGAACTCGTCCAAGAAGTTGATCTAGACATAAAATCTGCCAAAATAGTCAAGGGTCAAGGATTGTGTAAATTGGTCGCTAAGGCCCAAGACCTGATTAACGCAAAAGACTCTGGTTGGGAAAATGAGTTTTCATTTTGGTGCAGCAAATCCTTATACGTACCTCCCCAGAAAGAATCTTGGTATGGAAACTTTCATTATCTCCTACATCATGAAACTTGTCTAGAAAACCTAAACCCTAGAGAAACGAGATCCCTCAAGTTAAAATTCGCTCAATATTACCTCACAAATTCTATGTTTTTTCGAGTGAATTATGATGGAGTACTCCTTATATGTCTTGAACATGATGATGCATAAAAGGTACTGAGATAAATCCATGACGATCCAACGGGTGGAAATTTTGTATGAGAAACCACAGCTCACAAAATATTAAGGGTTGTTTATCACTAGCCTACTTTGTTCAGGGATGCTCATGCATATGCCAAGAAATGTAAATATTTCCAGGTAAGCATGAGTAAAGAAAAGAGGGTAGTTGTTCCACTCCATCCGGTGACCATATCCATACCATTCGAACCATGGGGAATAGATGTCATAGGGGAAATTACTCCCAATTCTTCGAGAGAGAATAAATATATCTTGACTGCTATGTATTATTTTAGGATATGGATGAAGGCTATCCCTCTCACGCACATTAATGAAAAGGTAGTATTCCAATTTCTAGAACAACAACTGATAACAAGGTTTGGGATACCCTTCGTTCTCATTTTTTAAAATGATTCCTACTTTTCTTCCACAATTTTGACAGAATTCACCCTTGATAAGGTGATCGTAATATGATATTCTGCAAAATACTATCTGGAAGGTAATGGGGTAGCATGTTCAACTAATAAAAACCTCATGACGATTTAAAAAAAAAACAATTGTTGAAAACCATAGGAATTGGCATAATTTGATTCATAATGCCCTATGGGTCGATAAAGTAATGCCTAAAGAAGCCATAGGAAACTCTCTATATTTTCTAATATATGGCCAAGAATCCATTCTCCCAAACGGATTGTATCTTCCATCTTTATAGCTTGATCAGTAATCAATAGGTCATCCCTCATATTCTATCCAATAAAGGATTGATACCCTTCTCATGATGGACGAAGAAAGACAAAAGGATAAAGTTAAGCTCACCTCTCATCAACAAGTATTTAAAATATGGTTCGATAAATATAAGTGCAAAGAAAAAAAATTCAAGATAGGGGACCTAGTGTTGAAGTGGGATAAAGAAAACGAGCCCAGAGGAAAACACTCAAATCTCCAAAATCTCTAGCTCAGACCTTTCTAGGTGGCCGAGAAGATCGTGGAAGGAACATACTGGTTGTATAATTTGAGGGGGGAATATGACACCCTTTCGATGAATGGCCACGCCTTAAAACAATATTTTTCCTAAAAAAAAATAAAAAAATGATGCTTTGTTTGAATTATTGTTTCCTTTTCAGCTTGCATTTTGATTAGAACAAGTTTGTGTGTTTTAGGGAAGATTGTTTTAGGGCCCCTATTTTATTCTTTCTTTTTTCTTATTATTTTATTTTGATTGAGTTGTTTTTCATAAAGTAATGGTTGAATTTAATGTTTTATTTGGAGGATATGTTGAAGCAGGCTTTGCTCCTGAACTACACTTACATGCGAAATAAGAGACACCAAGCAGACTCGAATTTTCAAAATTATATTTTATCTTTGCAAGCATACTACCTGGGGAAGCAATGAAATATCCACCTAGTGGCCTGGTAAAGATAAAAGAAAAGATGACTAGCTGGAAAGAATCACATGTACCTCTAGAGAGAGCTAGGGCGAGCTCCACCTTAACAGTTTCACCTTTTCAAAAAAAAATATCCTCCTCTCCAAATGACTATTGGTATTTATGCTAGAAAAGGACGATCAAAAGATGATCCATATTGAAAAAGAAAACCAAAGNACCTCTAGAGAGAGCTAGGGCGAGCTCCACCTTAACAGTTTCACCTTTTCAAAAAAAAATATCCTCCTCTCCAAATGACTATTGGTATTTATGCTAGAAAAGGACGATCAAAAGATGATCCATATTGAAAAAGAAAACCAAAGGGAGCAAAAAGTATGAGAGGGTATGAAGATAACTCCATCAGGGCTATGGATGCTCGCTGGCAGTGGAGCAAGGTCTATGATGTTGGGGGGACTCCATCTAGGATATGAACACTCACTGGCAGCAGAGAAACACCATAAGAAAGGAATGAAATCTAAATGGCCTCACAACAATGGATTCCCTACCCGACTCTTGTATAGGAAGGACATGGATTGCAGTCAAAAGGAAAGGGGATGGGAGAAAGCTAAACCCATAGATGGATTCTTAATCACGAACCTGGGAACTTGTCTACACATTGATGGAAAGGTTCTGTTGGACATAATAGAATAAATCCATATGGTTTCTCAACCAATTTGCAAAGTCTAAGCATGAGGGAAGGAGAAGATATTCTTCTTTCTCCCAAAGAATCGTCATTTTTTGAACACTCAACACACCCTAAAAGACTTTGTGAAATTTTTATTTTTGGTACCATTTTTCATTTCTAAATAGAGTCAATTTAGTTGGGATTGATGGATTTTTCTGTTGTTGTGTTTTATCATCAATCACATTTTTTTTGGTTTGAATTTTTTCAACAGATTGACATTTTTATTTAAGTAAACGTGGCATAAATACTAAGTTCACACAACTTAAAATTTGTTTTATAAAAAATATTCACGTGCCAATTGGTGATTCTGGTATGTGAAACAGTTCTTTAAAATTGTTGATGTATCATTTACATCAGTGAAATATGAAATACAAACTACTAACATAAACAACAACAATCGTCAATCATCAATCTTTGATACATTGTCGACATCGGTGAAAAGGGAGAAAGGGTGCGGTAGCTAGAAACATATGTCTAATGAAATTCACCAATACCGAAAAAGGCTTCTCACACTGAAGAGGTCAAATCAACCATCACATTTTTTTCCACGTAGAGTGTTTGTATTGCTCAGATATCTCCCACGTCATATTTTATATTCCCTATGTTACATCAACATGGCATATTTGTAATTCCACATCAACATTTCCACATCAACACTATAAGATAGTTTGTGTCAACATCAGAACTTTTTCCTAAGAGTACCAATGAAGCAATATAAAAAAAAAGCTACCAATGTCGATGCGCCCATTAACTATCGACAGGTTATAGGACACCGAATGATAGGGTTTAGATCAAACATTTCCCCACTGACATTAGTAATCTTGAATGATTTGTGCCATCCATTTAAATACATTTCTTAATCCAATCCATTCACTCTCCCATAGTGTGATGTCATGCCTGAGAGAGACCCAAAGGCCACCAAGGGAAGAGTGAATTTCTGATCACACATCTCCCCGATGTCATTCATACTAGTTCCTTTGAAATGTGAAATGCTCGGGTAACTTGATGGGACACCTCTAACTGATTAAAGGATGGGATCTGTGATTGTTAGTCAAATAAGAACTTCACATAACTGATACCTTGAGTTGTGGTGCTGCGTGACGACAAACATTTAAAAATTTGGATTCGTCGATGAACTCTGAAATAAGATGCTTTTGCACCACCAAACTACATTACATTTAATCCTAAGCATGGTGTGGATTTTATTATAGATTGTACATGTCACATTTGTACTCTTGAATTTAAGACTTGATGCAAAAAGGTAGGTATGTTTTAAATTTACAAGGTTTTTTCCCAAGTATGGTATTTTGTTCCCAAACCACTAATCTCATAAACAAATGAAGGAGTGAGAGAGAGCATCAAGGAGGCTACAATACACTATATCAATTCAATTACCAATAAGCCCCGTTTATTTCTTGCAAGGAAGAGGTAAGCATTGTCTCTGTCGTTTTCATTTACGATTGTATTGAATAACTCTTTTCAAAGATGGCTTTCAACTCATTATAATATTTTGAGAAGGAAAATGGCTACATGAAATCCAACGAACAGGCATTCACCAAGAATGCCCAAAATGAAAGAAATGGAGATCAACAAAGGGTCGACATCAAAGACTGCAAAGGAGCTTGATTTTGTTTCAAAAACAAAATCAGTTATCCAAACTTCGACCAAGAAACAATTTACCCAGACTCCAACATTCGACGACACAGAGGCAGGCACGGGATCTAAAGTAATTCTCCCACATTGGGGTGACCGTTATAAAAAAATAATTCAGGAATATTACCTATATTTTACACCTCACAACAACACGGATATCAGGGTATTGGATGACCAAGTTTTCCTGAATATCATGCGATTGTCTCTACATAGGGTGGCTTGTTGGACGCCAATTCTTCCCTGCATCGAAACTGTAGGATGGAAAATTTCCCATGAAGACACGGTGAAGTGTATGGTCAATAATGAGGAGGGTGAATGTGTTGGTATTTTTCTTCCAGCGGGGGTACAAAAATATTACAAACTTAGAGACTCAGAGGAGAGGCTAAATACAGATTTTGTGGTCAGGTTTTATGAGCTTCATGACACCATCCTATTACTATCCTTGTGGTGGAAAGAGGACAAAAATTTCACAAATAGGAATAATGTCTAGTAAAACATGGTAAACCTTAGATATCCCTATATGTATTTAATGGGCTTCATATGTCACTTGTATGGAGAAAAGGATTTCTCAATTTTTTTCAGAAGCATGGATATCCTTAGCATATACCGTAGCGATCTTCGAGAGAAGTTTCAATTGGGGATCCATTATTTACAAAAAGATGAGCATCAACATCCTATAGGCCTAGACACAAAAATAAGGAGAAACATCAGTCTTCTTCATGGCATCTTACCTATTATATGTGATCTGTGTGAGAAACGCTTCTGCAGGTATGAATTTAAACTGGCATGTTGTTGAGTTACCTGTGCACATTTATTTCAACATTTTGTGGGAGAATAGGTAAAAAAGGTTTTATGCCATGATATGCGATTAGTTTATATGCATAATATATTTCATCATCTTTAGAAAATAATTCTCGAGGATTTTAGCGACATCCAAAAAGATGATATCCAAAGTTGGCCACTGGACTTTCAAAGAAACGAGCACTTACATCAGAGTGTTTGGGGCTACTTTTTCACCACACCTACTCCCCGCTCATGTCCCAGACCATCTCATATTGGGATATATTTGTTACATACCATCCTACAAGGCTATAACTCTTCTTTGGTGAAGGATAAGAAGAGGGCCTTCATACCTTATGGTTTTCATGTTGGGTTCTATATGGTTAAAGGCACAACGTAGGAAAAATAAGAAGGATTGAGTTAGATTGAGTATCAGTTCCCCATAGAAGCATGATCCAAAAGGATTGGTACTCGAGCATGTGGTGCATGTATCCTCATGTTGGACATATGCTCATGACAGTTTCAAAGATGAGACCTTTACCGAGGGCACCCAATATTAGGAGGAAGTGCTCCATAGAAGGGGTAACCCTAGTATGACCAAGTTCAAAGAAATGACCATGGATGAAAAAGTTGAGATGATAGATCACACAACTCAAGATGCCATCAGGATAACAAAAGAAAAGAGAGTATCAGAAGAAAAAGAAACATGGAAAAGGGGGATTGTTTTACTAGAATAAGTCGAGAGAGCTATGAAAATATTGAGGGAAGATCCCCCACTTAACCCTTTGGTAATACCCTCAATAATTACCCCGACCGATACAAAGGGCTAGGAGGAAAAAATGAATGGCTCAAAAATAGTTCCACTGGAAGAGACTGTCACCCAAGAAAATACTAGCCTCATATCAAGCTAGGCAGTATCACCAGTGATAACTACAACTCAATGACGAGAAATGAAGGAATCAAGTGGTATAGGTATTCCTATTGTCCTTGTATATTTAATCACCATATACGATGACGGGGAAGGCTCAAAATATTCACACATAACATCAGTGCTAATCACATAGGAGGAAGAACCAAGGGAGACATATGCTCCATCCTCTGATGATTTATTCTGAAATCCCCGAGAAGGAAACCTGGAAGATAGGACCACTCTTGACACCGTATTTATCAATCAAATGGAAATGCAATCATCAAGGGAAACACATCCCCATGATGACATATATAAGAATGGCATGGATGCAAGAGAACAAGAAGAAGGAATGGATCAACCATAAATCGACATCCCGAAGACTGAACTCTCAGCCAATACTGATCCTCTTCCCAATTCTCCATCTAAGACAACGACTCCATCAACTGATGAGAACCACAAGAAGGACAAGTCACCAAGATGCACAAGAATCTCTTCTGCTGGGCAGCTGAGTGGACCAAGCCATGGAATAGAACAAGCGCTTGCACCAATATTACCACATAAACCATTGATTGAGGAAGAAGGAGGTCAGGTTCCTACCCTTGGAAGAGATAGAGAAACAAACATGGAACACCTATATATGGCGGGAAGCCTAAGAAATAATTTTTCCTTGGGAGAACAATAGATTCTTGAACCAATAGATGAATTCGATGATATAGAGGTTATTTCTTATGATAGGAAAAGGAAGGCCATGATGAAAAGAATTGTCATATAAAGGAAGATTATGCTCAGTAGCACCCTATTCATAACCATAGAAGAAACGTTATTTGACACGGAAAGTACCAGGATGACTGAGCTAATTAGAGCACATATGGCTATAAATGATGCCACATTAGACCGGGAAAAAAGGGATGAAAGGGAGGCATCCTCTATCATTAAAGAGTAGGACCACCTACGGCATCAAGCTGAATATTACCAAAATTCAACACAGGTGGTGGTACTCTTGAAAAGTGATTTTTGAGATATGTATGCATAATTCAAAAGGGGGAGAGACCTCTTCACCACCCTAATAGATTATTTTCAAGAAGATACCCTTATGGGGCTAGCAACCTGTAAAGACATGCAATGGTGGTATGAGAAGGAGCATCGATCCCTGGAATGGATCGACTACATCAGTTAAGTATAGAAGGGATGAGATACAAAAGAACATGGAATCCAAGTGCTTATGGAAAACAACATTACTCAAATATTGAAGGCAGTTGCACACTAGATAGACATGGTCCAGGAACCCCAGCGAAAAATGCAGGAAATATGGGAAGAGTGTGAAAAACGTTGGGAAAAAATCAACCAATAAATGAGATGTATTAACTTGGCCGAGTTTGTCCAACCAAAGGATTTCATTGATTTACGTGATATAGTCAAGCGACATACATAGAAATAATAGGTATGTGAAACAAAGATATTGCATGTTTCAATCATAATAATGGGACAATTGAAGAATTTCATGGAGCCTCTGATTAAATATATCACATTCTTACAATGTGTGAGTGTCAAACTAATCAAGTACAAGGAATGAAAAATTGATATAAAGGAGGTCCTCTCCACTCTGATGGATCAACACATGTTCCCTTATGAAAATACATGGGAAGATCTCTTCTGCAAATGGTCATAACATGAGAGGAACAATCCACTTCAGTAAAATGACAAGATGATCTAAAGAATACAAAAGAGAACAGATAAATGAAGCTCACCACATGTTGTTTTCTCCAATTAATGCAAATTTAGTAGCTATTTTTAGTTTAGTTATTTTATAAATAAGAGAATCAACCTTGTGTTAAAGGTCGATGGTTTTGGAGAGAAAGACTTTTTTTTTAGATATTGTAAGAGATTTATTTCTATGCAAGTTATTTTAACTTAGAAGTTTCGTTTATAACCAAAGAAATTATTTTCATATGAGGCATGAATGTGACTTGACCGAGGGGGATTATCTTCATCTTCAAATTCAATATTTGCTACTATATTGAGTAAGATTTGTTGTATTTGTTGTTTAAGTTATCTTGTAATGTTGCGACAATTATTTTATTCTAATTGATGAATAGAAATTGATTGTGTTAATATGTGATTGATAAGACAATATTGAGAATTACTTTTCTTGCACTCATTTTCTATTATGTATATATTTTCTTTTTGTAACCATCATCTCAGACGATGTTGAATGTATACAAGTCAAATGGTATTCTTTCTATCTTGAAGTAGGTTTGATTCTCATTGTCTACATGTTGAGGTATAAAAGTTATCCCAATACCCAGTTTTGTCCAACATATAATAAATTCCCCCTGTCATTAGTTTAATATGCACCTTTCATTCCAAAAAATGTTAGAAAAGAACAAAAATAGAACTACATAGCCTGAGGAAAGGTTTCACAGAAAGACATATATATCAGTCATGATTAAATCCCGTTGATAAATCCATCTAGATCACAGACCTAGAGAACGATACCACTAAGAGGGTTTGGTTCTTACTATTGAGTCAAAGGGATCTCAGACCCATCAACACCCACTTCTTTAAGGCTTGCGATGCTCTAATTGGATGGAGAGGTAATTCATATCTATGTGATGGCTTCCCTACTTCTTGGAAAATTCCGCAAGATCTACCATAAGCTTTAAGATCTTTGAATAACGTTGGAAACCATAACCCATCTAGAAGTACCTTCTGTGTTGTATCTTTCGCTCCAAAATTTCCTCTCGCAACTCCACTCTGCATTCCCACAGGATATCTTGCCTCTCATGGGATAGGACACACCTTCTGAGGGAGCTATCTAGTCCCATATTGTAGCGTTGTCCCACAATCATTTGGTATTTTTCTCCTTGGACCACCAGGTGTTGTTTTTGAGTTGCAGAATAATTTTATGGGCAGGTCCCCGAGACGACGAAGGAAGAAGTGTCTTCAAGATACTCTGGGATGGATGCAATCTAGAAAAGGTCTGCATCAGGGAGTTGGTCATCCACTTCTCCTCCACTTTCCCCTGACTTAGGTCTAAATAGGTGATCTAGACCTACAATGAATCTCCCATACTTGAAATATACCTAGAATGAAAAATCCCAAAAGAGTAAGAGCCACCTGTAAATCCTTCCCTCAAGGAAAAAATTATTAACTAGGTACTTCAACGCAGAATGGTCAGTAAAAACTTAAAATGAGAGGCTAGTAAATAGTGTCTAAATTTTTTCAATGCATAGATCATAGCTAGACCTTCCCTTTTAGTTGTTGTGTATTTGTGATTGGATTGAGAAATTTTTCTATTAGAGAAGTAGATAGGGTGCTCCATATTCCATTCTCCCGATTGTGCTAAAATGGCTCCCAGGGTGATACCCAATGCATACACATGTACATGGAATTCAATCTCTCATTCGGGGTATATAAGAATGCATGCAGTATTGATTTTATCTTTGGGGATATCAAATGCCTTGTCACATTCAACTGTCCATCATAATTCTTCTCACTTCTTCAATAGTTTCTCCAGTGGTGCAGTAATACTTGCATATCTTTTGATGAACCTATGGTAGTATAATGTATTCCCAATTGTC
>ML821532.1:93703-131268 GCA_009831015.1 Picea engelmannii
CTCAGGATTTTCCTTCCAGTGGTTAAACTATTCTGAAGGCAACCTGCTATGATACCAATTGTTGATACTGAGAGTGGGGTGAATCAGTATCAAGTACAATTTAAAAACTTTTTCAACTTATACTTAAACCATTCAATTATATCCAATGAGCAATGAACAATAGGATAAGAGTTACACCAATACACGACAATACACCAAGCACAATATATGAGAAATAATCAATAGTTTTTGTTCAAGGGAAGTAATGACTTTCAAAGGCAGCTACATCTTCCAAGTGTAAAGGGAGGGATAAAACTCCAAGAGGAAGATATAATCCTCCAATATCAAGAGAGAGTTGAACTCTCCATCCCTTCCCCTTCCTTCCACCCAAGAATATACAAGAGATAATAAAACTTCACATTAAATCATCACCATCAACCAACCATCACATAGAACCTCATAATGCTTCCTGAGACTTCTTCAATTTATACAATTATTCAATTCTTGGAATACTCTAATCCTGTATATAATATTATTCAATATATTCTCTGAAACTTCTCCAAGTTTCACTCCTTGAATCCTCCCCAAAAATAAGTTATAGAGAGAATGGTACACCTTGTTCAATTCTGGTTTATTCAGGAGACCGAACTTGTACAGAATTCCCCACGCTCAATATTTAGCATCGGATTCTGAAACTCACACAAAAGAAACTAAAATCCTTAATCGTTCCAATGCAATTTGTCCCATGTCATTTGGATTGTCTTTGAAGAAGTTATGATTTTTTTACCCGAAACACCTGTTTATTGACTAGCTTCAGGACTGGTCAAAAACACTATCTTCCACAGAGTGTATCTCCATAATTATAGCAAATAAAAAGGTGAAACTTTTACCATAGGTACCTTGATATGTATTCTCAATAACATAGCAATTTCACCATCTGAATCGTTCTAAAAAATGTTTATAGAAAAAATGCTAAGATGACCTAAAAATAACATACCTTAGAACACATCACCAAAAGGCTTCATCCTCCCTTGAAATCCGGCCTTCTTTACTTCTGATTTCCTCTTAAATTCGACATGTGTATAAAATGAATGTATAATGATATTTATTTATACTATTTATGTCACATCCTTTTAACATTAGGGCTGACCTGACAGTTTCTTATTTTGTAATACTTTTCTTTAATTATCTTGAGGGCCTACATGTACTTCCTTCTTTAATTCACTTTGTCATCTTCAAAAATTCAGTTCTCCTCAACCACGAGGATCCACATGTCATTCTAGATACCATCGGCAATTCACTTTGTCATATTCAAAAATTCATTTATCCTCAACCATGAGGATCCACGTGACGTGCCACATACCACCGGAAATAACATGATGTATATTATCCATCTATGGGTGTTGTATATGCATGTGCATTGTCCTTCATGTCAAAATACCTTCATCAATATTGCAGTCCAAAACCCGTGACTAGGGCTAACATCAATGACAACAACCAATATTCCAACATTGGGCATCTCATTTTCTTTCTATGGAGCATCTTTATCAGCTTCATTCCCGACTCCTCCTGAGATCGGGCCCAAATATTCTATGTCTTTCGCAAGATCCAGACCTTCTTCGTCTTCCCTTAATTCTACGCACTCCTCTTCTTGTCCACTCACCTGGGGACTTCTTCCTCTCCGTGATTCTCTTTCCTACAATCTTATACTAGCCAATATTTATTGTCTTCGCAAATTCCACAACTCCTTCATATTTCTTTCATATGTTTCTCTTGGTCTGATTTATTTCCGCAACACCTCAGATTTCTTTGATACTTTATTTACCTTTCCATGCCACAATTTATCAACTATGGAGACTCTCCTGAATGATCACTCACTTCTTCTAATATTCTCTTGTCTATCCCCGATTTCTCAAATAACCCATTCCCATTCTGTTGACAAGCAAAAATGATCGTCTATCAATTGGAAGAACAAGTCCGGTCCGGGGTTGTCTAAGTAACCCAAGCCGTTTGGTATAACTTGTTCTAACGGGTTCAATGGCTCCGTTGGGAAATCTAAGAATCCTAAAAGAAACAAAATAAAAGAAAAGAAATACATAACTAATTACTAAATACTATATATATATGTACATATGCTCTAATGTGACTGCAATAGGCGTATTTAAGCAAAAGATAGATAAATCTCATTTATATACATTATTTACAAGATGTAAGTTTTAATCTAAACTTACTAAACTCAATGTGAAAATGACTGCTTTGAAGAAGAAGATAAAGAAACCACATAAAAATATTTTTGATTTTTCTTTTATAAGACTTAAACTAATGGAAGAAAATGTTATGAAACGAAAACCTATAGATAGTCAAAATACAAACTTTACGTTTGAATATCAGTGATAAAAAAATAGCAGAAAAATGAAATTGATCTAACCTGTCAGTGAGCTAATGATATGCATCCAAAAATCTGTGAGATCAAAAAACATTTAACCACCTTGTCTAGGAGAGAAACCTGCAATGGACCTTAAGTATGTTCTGAATAAATGTAGAACAATTATGTTGGTAGTTAAATTTTAATAACAGAAAGAATGATACCAATAGTTACTGTGATCTCATGATTGCAAGTAATTACATGAAGAAAAATTTGTTAGCAAACATACTTGCATTTAATCTTTCAACGCAAATTAAAAGAGAAATCATTTAATTGAAGCCGAATAGATGATCACACTATTAATATCTGAAGCATTATTTATGGACAACATTTATAAAGGAATTATCCCAATAAAATAATAAATCATGAAGACTAAAGCTATCAAAACCTATTATCATATCAAGATAAACAAAACTTAAATGAAGACACCATCCATAACAAGCTAAAGACGAAATGTGCATTGTTGTTCCATTAAAGTCTGTAAATCAAACGTCCATATTCTGCCCCAGGCGAGGATGCCTTCATTACAAAAATCTCTAGTATTTAAAGAGTTCATTCAATATAAACATCTTATCTTGTGGGATAAGATTAAATCTCAAAATGATTTACTAATTACAAAATAGAGGGTAATAGAACAACTCCATATCACAATGTATCTCTCAAAACTATAAAAATCTTGTTTCTGTTTACAAAAGATGAGCCAAAGAAATGGCTAATAACCTCATAAATGGTTCATATCATCATATCACCACCAGCTACACGGTATCCTGAAAGAAAAATTGAAAATAAAGGAGTTTAGATATTATTCTAACCAATAATTTCCAAAAATTCAAATGAGAACAAATTGGCTATAGAATCTGTTGATTTTGTAGCTAGTTTTATTTTAAACAGTAGAAATATAATTAAATCTATATTAATAGAAAAAATAAATAAAAACAAAACTAAGATAAACAAACAAATCTTTACCTCTTAACTGCATGCTAAATTTGACTCATAAGACCTCAGAGTTAACTATTGTTGTGACACAGTCACCATTATTTATTATTACGTTTCCAGTTCTTTTAAAGAACTTCCCTTTCCTTTGAGCACTGAACTTTAGTCTCTGATTTTCACTCATTAATGATTCGATCTGAGTGGTGAGGATTTTGATATGCAATTGAAGGGAAGGTATATCTATGTAATATTTGTAGATCCAAAACAAACAAACCTCACACCGTGGATTTGGAACAATTGTTTGAAGATATCCATGATCGTGTGTCAGAATGCTACCACTGTTTTCTGTGGGTTTTTGGATGAGTTTGATAAAGGGATTTGGGCAGACAAAATGTTCATACTCGGGATCTTTAAAAACCCTAGGACTAGCATCTTGTTCCTCGGATAAAGGTTGTTTTGGAAATGCCCTTGTGTGAGGGTTTTCATACAAAAGATCAAGCCTAACATTTGAGAGCCCGAGAGGTTTCTCTATCAAGGGTTATTCCACCACACGGGTTTCTACAGGAATTGCTGTAGAAAAATAAAAATAAATAAAAAAAACGTTTTCCTCAACCGAAACAAAAAAAATGAGAAACTTACCTCCAAAAATCGAGACATATATTTGCAATGATCTAGTTTCTAGAGAAAATTCACACGGTGAAGGTAAAGGGGCTCATTTTGGTTATATTTTTCCAAGGGTTTGATCTAATTCGTCATGGTTTTATCAGAAACGCTCCCGCAAAAATGTGTCTCTGGTATGCAAAACGGGATTGGACAGGCAGTCACAAAGGCGACCAGAACTCGTTGTGAGTATAAGGGGGATTAGTAATAGATAAAAACCCCAGCCTAAAACAAAGGAGTAAGCTACCACCCACCCTAGTGCGTCCAAAATGTGAGCACAAGGGATTCCAAGCCATGAAAATAAGACGTTTTTTGTAATGAATCGTCGAGAGTACAGAACAAAACCTGAGACTTAACTTGAAATGATGGACATGTCATTTTCAAATTTCCACTATTAGCAGAGTACAGAATATGACCAACTGCATTTGAGTATCATCATTGTGTAAAGAGTGGAGTTTCTCATTTTAAGCTTAGGCAAATAGGTGTCTAACAAATCAAAGCATAGCAACCATAGAAAGGATTTACCAAGAATCATACATGAAACAAACTCATAGCCTAACATAAATTGATTCTTGGTGTATCATTTATAGGTCCAAAGTATACCTTATAACAATAAGCAATTTTAAAACAACTATTTTATTTGAGATAGGCCTTAAAGAAAAATATCATTCTTAAAAAGGTTTGTATGAACATTTATTCTCCTAGGGAAATAAGCCTTAAATTCAACTGCAATAAATTCATAAGTTTCAATGCTTCGTTCATGCTTTCAGTCATGAATGAAGCATGAAAATGAGAACTAGGAAAAATAAAAATCTTTTATAGACCAAAGCTCAACTTTCAAGTAGCAATGTCCATGTGATGAAGTGGAGGCAGCTACATAATTTATTATTCATTGCTTTAAGAGGTGAAAATATTGTGGGGCTACCAACAATTGCGACTTGCTGGGAGTAGTACTTATCTCTGTATCACCGACCAGTTCATGTTAGGATTATTAGAATGATTGCAGATCAAAGAACAACTGAAGGACATCAAGCATCTTGACAATCATTACACAGTCCATCTTCAAACATCTTTCTGTTAAAATGAAATCTGGTGACAAATATTTAAAAATGAGAGAAACAATGTTCAAGTCAATGGCTTCGATACTATTAACAGGGCCACTGCTCCCAGAAGGCATCCATAGCCTCGGCAGGGATATCAATTAACCCACTCTGATGCCTCTACCCTGTCCAAGAAATTTCAATTCGAAATGAAGGATGCCTATGACCAATATCAAAATTTATACCTGAGAATTTTCTTTAACCTGACATTGCTTCGCTGCCAACGAGCCTGTTCAGTACCCCAGTGAAGTTGTCTTTTCATCATGCATGCATTTACCCACTAATAGTAGACCTATTCAGTATCCCGACGGGTTTACAAACACTTCCCACAACTCTTGAAAAATTGTTTACAATTTGATATAATTTTAAAAATATTCAGAAGAGCGGGGCAATGCTGAAAATTGTGGTTTTTACAACACTTGTTATTTTCCATACTTTTAATTTTTTGCTTGATAAACTTCATTATGATATGAAAATAGTTTAATGATGAAACTAATTTTTCGAGGACAGGAAGGCATCCTTGAGTTTCTTTCTTAAAAGTAGGGACAGCGTAAAGAGATTTTAATGATAGTCGTGTCTGCTCATAATTGTAAAATGAAACCATGAAATCTATTATGAACAAAGAAACTTCTTTAGTTGGTCCATGTTTCAGGATGATTACAACAATTGATGCTCTGGCAGACCTTGACTATTGTTTTAAGATGAGGCATTCTGGTTTCCCTCCTTGAACTAAACTCTGATACAAGCAAGTTTTAATCGGAAGCGATAAAAACAAATAACAAAAGAAAATTGAAGCAGAAAAACCAGAAAACAGGACAAAATCATAACAGAAAAAATATGTACAAAATATGAATCTGGGAATCGTCATGAAAAATATCTCTTGGGAGACTGAAAGAACATAGAAAAATCCTCATTGATGTGAATGCATTCCTACTCCTCGTACCTTGGGTCAGGGTTGAATTTACAGTTCAGATTTATGTATCTCTTTACTTTCCATATAAAATTTTCATAATAATACTACGGCTTTGAAAAGAAATATTCAACAAAAAGCAGAGAGAAAAAGATCAAGTGGACTTCCCTGACAACAGTCATATTATTTTTCTCTTGGTGCGCCCACTTGTGCTCATGAGTGCATTATTACAAAGAGAAACAGTGAGGAATAAAATTAAATGAAAACCTACTCCTAAACCTACTCTAACTGCTAAAAAAATCAAAATACTACGTGAAGTCATGCTTCCAATGTAGCCATCAGAGTAACTCCAATCCTACAGTAGAAAAAAAATCACATATTACAAACAAGAATGGTAGTATATCGAAAAATGACAAAAATATATCATACTCACCTTTATCATCATCATTTAAAAGAAAGGCAAACATGATATTACCATTCCCTTGAACATTCTTGTTGTATGAATCCTCCATCCATTCAATAATTTTGTCATTATATGAGTTACAAAAATATGAAAAATTGAGATTATGAAGGTTGTGAGAGTTATAGGGACCTGACATAACTATCGGCCTAAACCGAAGTGTCCCATCCTCCTGACAATTTTTCTTTCGTTCCATATTTTCTCCATCAGGAGGATATAAAATGAGTGTTTTGAAGTTACCTCCTTAATCTCTAAATAAAGCGAAGATAATCTTACCATTCCCTGGGAACTTTTCCAGATATGAATACTCCAACCAATCTGCAATACTATCATGATACATGAAACTACTGACATGGGATGGTTTGAAAGAATTCACATGCGATAAATATTCCTGGTGAGAATAAATTATTAGATTATCAAGGAAAGAATATTTTAAAAAGGTCAGACCAAGATGGCGAGAACTTATCATGTTTCTCGATCAGAAAACAAGTGTTTCATTCTCTTGAAACTTTGCATTGAGTTTAGATATTTCATGGTTAACTATTTGGGGTGAACTAGATGGAACGACCGATAAAACATCATTGGTAGTAATATTTGGCCGATTATATTTTTCAACCTCAAATTGATCATGGAAAAATTTATATCCTTCTCGAAACACAAATTGGGATGAATCAACGAAAGATGCAATTTGGGACTCTTTCAAATCATTTTTTGATTTACCCACAGATTATTGATGAGAGTAAAAATTAATATGTTCATGGGTAGAATTGTTTCCCTCTTTATCTTCTATTCAGTGATCTCTTTGTACCTGATTATATAATGTTGAATTCTCTCCAAGGTAATATGGAACATGCAATCGCACAACATCAAGATAACAAATATCAGGGTATAAGGAATAATATGTAGAATAATTAAGGAGACATAATGCATCTCTTGAAATGATAGGTATATGCGTTTCGAAATCTGGTTTTGTCCCCTCTCCTTGTATAAACTGATCATCCTCTTTTGGATTCTCTTTCAAATAATATGAGATAGTTTTTAAGAGACAATTTGGTTCATTATGCAAGGGAGATTTTGAGAGCAAATTACTAGGGATAGAAGATTGCCTAATGATTTTGTCTCCTATTGATTTATCATGGATCTGTTCAACTAAATTAGGGGCAGATTTATCGTCCACATGATTATCAACTTCACATTCAACCTCTTTTACTTTAGAAACAATTATAAAATCTATGAGAGTGTGACGACTGTCATCTTTTAAAGTCAAGGTTCCTTCTTCGACGTGAGGAGACATTGTTTGCAAAGAATGATTAGATGTGACAATTTCATTTTGTAAAGGATGATGTTGCTCATGATTTGCAAAAATGAAAGAAGTTGACAAAAATTGTGGTGCTTCAAAATCTTTAACATCAATATCAAAATTTGAACCATCTTGAGATTGAGTGTTAGTGCTCAATTCAGTGTGGATGGCAGGGGCGGTTCTCTCAAGAAAATTAAATCCCTTTTTTAAACAGCAGAAACAACTATCCTTAAACAACATCGATTCGCCATCACAATGCGAATCAGAAATTGTCAAGGCTCAGGAAGTACGTAAGGATTAACTTCTACATTTTTTTTTTCCACAACTCAACGACCATACGTGGCAACTTCCAGCAAAAGGGTGAAGGGTTCCAGATATCCATACAAAACTACGGTTCCTCATCACGGATTTCAAGCCTCAAAACTGGATAAAGACAGATTGCCAACACAAAATTTAAAAGTCTCACCATGCAAACTTGGTTCTCCAGTTCAACAGGGAAATCTAGAACCTGTAAGATTCCGCGGTCGGTGGTATAGTTCAATCCACATCCGGGTGGACAGGTGAGATTAACCAAGGATTTAATCAAGCCTGCACACACCAATCCTTTGGATTAAATAAATAAAGGGAAAACGCTAAGGCTCCACTAGGTTCGTTTAAAGGCCGAAGTACAAAAAAAGGGATAGGGGCGGGACAGAAGCTATAAGTTTTGAATTCACAACGCCATTCAATCATGCAGATGGTGATACATCAACCTGTAAAATTCTAAGCTCAAGGGTAACTTCAAACAACAAATTTCAATCAGATCCGGCAAGTAACCTATTAACCAAGAGGCATTATCGCTAGATCTCACTATAAAACGACAATAAGTAAATTTTCCAATATAGACAGTTCATTCCAAATTTCCTTTACATTTTTCTTTTAAAAATAAAATTTCACTACATATGATTCATGGCGTAATTGTTGAATATAATGTGCACCATGGTCAACTAATCCCTTGATGCATTACATCCATAAAAATCAGAATTAAATCAGACATAAGGTTTCAATCATAAAAATTCCAGCCACATAAATTCGGGGATGGTTTGGACATATAGATTTAATCTAAAATCGAGAGGTTAGAGGGATGGGTTCCCGACACAGTGAACCATTACAACCAATAACAATACACCTACAGGTCAAAATCCTACTTCCTGCATAGTCTGTCATAAACCGAAGGGCATACCTTTGCCTGCTCGCCTGCTCCGAGTGTCATCCACGTGCTTTGGGCAATCCTGCTCACCGACCATCGAGACTACACCGGTACCTCCCAGCCACTCGCTAGGGGTACTCTGCTTCCCCCTTAGCCCCCCGATACACAAAGGGGCCACACACAATCCAGATAGTATACCTAGCTTCCCATCTCGCCTCCAAGGATGAGCTACCACTCTAATCCCAGCTGAGAAAATCCCAACTCCTCACAAGCAATCAGTCCAGTCCAAATTCGGCATCATAATGATACCTAACATCCCATCCCCTTTTTCCCTCATCCCCCTTTCTTTTATAGAGTTTTGAGCCCCCCTTTCCCTAATCACATTTAATTTAAGTTTTTTTTTTAAAACCCTCTAAAAATTCTCTGTCTTACAAGTGTCAGTCATCCCCCACGTTTCTCCCAAAATTATTTTCTTTAAATTTATTAAAAGGCTCATTTCCCTATTTTTATTATTCCCTTTTTCTTTTCTTTTTTTTAAACCAAAAAGGTAAATGCGCTAAATAATCCTTTCATTTTTTATTTTTTTTTAAATTCATAACTTTTTAAATTCCCGCACGTTAAATAATTTTATTACTTATGAATTGTCTATGTTTCCTTATTACTTAGTTTCCCTGTTTTATTAATCCCTCCCCCCCTTTTTTTTTAAACCAAAAAGGTAAATGCGCTAATTAATCTTTTCAATTATTATTTATTTAATATCTTTTGTTCTTTCACAGGTTAGGAATTAATTTCCTCTTTGAAATTTTTTTAAATCCATTAGTTTAATTAAATCCTTACTCTCTTTATTTACCCCAAGAATTTTATGAAGACCTAACTATTTCTTAGGTGGGTTCTTTCTTAAATTGTTATCTTTATTCCAGGGTCTGTTCTTAAGGTTAGACTAAAATTTTACCCTAAAAGTTTTAGATTCAGTACTTAGATTCGAACTGGGCGACACTGGGTTAGGGGAGTTGTTTAAGGATTTCTTAAGGCATTATTGTCTTAGGTCTATTTAGTTTTGTTTCCTTCATCCACATCAATGCGACGTGCCCTTCAAGATGCACCACGTGCTCCAAGGGTGCCACTCGCCTCGTTCGTTTCCTTTGCGTGACGTGCCCTTCAGGATGCAACACGTGCTCCAAGGGTGCCACCCGCTTCTTCTGTTTCTTTTGTGCAACGTGCCCTTCAGGATGCACCACGTGCTCCAAGGGTGCCACTCGCCAACTGGACTGATTGGTAGACATCTATAACCCCTGGAGTCAACACTCCGCCAGGTGAACTTGTGGGAGACTAAGGGCTATAAGGAATAAGGCCCCTGCCTTATTGCGCGCTCCTTAGAATCATCATGAGCGACTGTCCCAGTCTTCCCTCACGGCATCGTGGATCCTCTCGAACTAGGTAATTGTTAACCTACAGTTCGAGCCATGGCGAGAGTGCTAGTAGGTGGTGGCAGGGTTGTTGTCCACACCTCTCCCTCAACCTCTCTGGAAATCATGTGTGGCCCCTTTACTCCATATGTGAGTCTGGTCGGCAAGCTATCGCCAGCCTACATCATCAACAATCATGTCAGAATGTCAACATCATATCATCAAATCAAATGAAATATCACAGTAAATAAATCAACCCAATAGCACACTCCTTGACTCAATCCGGAGTCCAAGGGGGTTCCACTGGTGCCTCTGCATCCTCAAGGTCCAGAAACCCTCCACACTCAATAAAAATGAGTCAAAACAACCTGTCTACATCAAGCAGTAAAACATCATGTCATCTATCATAACGCATCATAATCAAGGATAAATGTTTTAACATCATAAAAGTCCAGATCACTTGCGAGCAAGTGTCCTCAAAGAATAAGTTTCTCAGTGCACCAGAGCGGGATGTTACATACACCCCCTCTTGGTCTAAACTTCGTCCCGAAGTTTCTCAGTATAAATGCCGAAATTAAAGTATCATAGTATCATAAGTCTATCTATCAAACAAAAATGGAAACTGTTGGTGCATATCATATGCATCCTCCCAGATCACCGAGTGCGGAATATAACTGTCGCACTAGACCTTGACCTGATCTATCGTTCGACATCGTAACTGTCGAACGCGATGATCTAAGATGCGGACCAACTCAGCCGTGAGCGCTCCCTCGTCTGATACCTGGAAGGAACTCATGTCAATCACGTGTGTAGGATCACTAATATAATGTCTCAAAATAGATACATGAAAAACATCATGCATACGCCTCAAGGAATCAGGCAAGGATAGTCGATAGGCCACTGTCCCCTTTCTCTCCACAATCTCAAAAGGTCCTACGAACCTAGGAGAGAGTTTAGCTCCCTTTCCAAACTTGATCGAACTCTTATGCGGTTTAACCCGCAATAAGACTCGATCGCCGACCTCGTAACTACGGTCGACTCGGTGCGCATCGGCATAACTCTTCTGTCGATCCTGCGCTTCTTTAATCCTTTGTCTTATGGTTTTCATTTTCTCTTCCATTTCTTGGATCGCTTATGGTCCCACCAGGACCCTATCCTCAAGTTGATCCCAACTCAAGGGCGTTTGACACGGTCGCCCATAAAGAAACTCAAAAGGTGCCATCTTAATGGTGCTCTGGTAACTGTTGTTGTAAGCGAACTCTACTAGAGGCAAGAATTCCTCCCAACGTTTTTTTGGTCCATCACGTACATGCGCAACATGTCTTCCAAGGTTTGGTTCATTCGTTCTGTGTGTTCATCAGTCTTTGGGTGATACGCAGTACTGAAATTAAGTTGGGTTCCCAAGGCCTCTTGGAAACTCGTCCAAAATCGTCCAGTAAACATTGATCCTCGATCGGATATAATCTTCTTAGGCACGCCATGCAGCCTCACAATCTCACTGATGAAAATTATCGCTATGTCAGGCGCATGATATGTCGTATGCACAGGAATAAAGTGAGCACTCTTCATTAGAGTGTCTACTACTACAAAAATCAAGTCGTGTCTCCTTGCCGTCAGTGGCAATCCAACAATAAAATCCATCAAAATAATTTCCCATTTCGATTCCGGAATGGCATGTGGTTGAAGTAATCCTGTCGGGTGTCTATGTTTAGCCTTTACCTGCTGAAACTCTAGACATATAGCCACAAAGTTTATGATCATGATGATGTTATGATGATGGAAAATCAAGCTCTTCACTAAGAACACTTTCCTGAGAAAAGTTACATTTGTCTGCTTCCAGAAATCATCCTTTTAATGGATGTTCGCACGCTACCTATATATCTACCTACGAGAATGTCTGATTCTCACAGGCTGCATTAAGATGGGGTGTGAAGGGTTCGCACTGTACCTAACTGTCAGGGTGCGAACATGTTCCAAAGGAAGGAAAAAGATAAAATCTCGAACCTTCTAGAAGGGAATATTCTAGAAACATGAGTTGGCTTCGAATGGTTGTTCAGGTGCTGGCATTCCAGATATCTTGGGATCATTCCTATCCAAGTAACTAATCTATCTTCTCCTATATATTGAGGGGAATGCTTATGGAAAAGGTCAGAAGAAAGCTAGCAAGAGATTGATTGGAGAATTATTGAAAGTCTGTGTGAAGGACTAATGCTACAACAGCTAGAGACAACAACAAGGTCATCAAAAGTGGTTGATTTTCTTCATGCATGAGAAAGTGTGTGTGTCAGAGCTAGGAGCCATCGAAAAGAGATCTACAACATCAAGGCTCAGTTTGTAAGTTTCACTTTCAATTAATCTAATACAGTAATATGTCCCTTTCCCATAAAGATGATGTCACTTTATTACATAACTCCTTGATCATATGTATAGACTAGCTATTGAATATATTAATCTGCCTTTACTTCGATTGGTTTGTACTGTTGTGATTTGAACGGCACAAGAGCATTGGAGAAAAGCTTGGAACAACAGAGACCTAAGGAAAGCGTTCATAAGGTATGTCCATAATCCTTATCTCTTATTTCATTCAATAGGCTAGATTTAGGGAAAGTGTATTATTCTATCCTGTTTTGTTCTAGATCCGGGTGGATCTAGGGAGATCAGTTTGTGTCCGCACTTATGGATTAATCCTGAAACAAAATTGGCGAATCCACTGGGGAAATTTTTCCCTTTTTCTTTATGGTTTTTGAGTTTTCTGTGGCCATTTCCTCTATTTTCATTTTTCTCCTGCTTTGTCAGTGTCTGAGTCCTCAGGATATCCTGAGAGACCTTATGGGTCTAGAAGCCAGTTTGAATTTTGCTTGCATTTTCAAAATTTTTATTATCTTCAGGAGTTCTCGCACTGTGTTCATTGACAGCCTGCGAGAACCAGTCAAGTTCGAACCCTGCATATAGGGTCCAGTGCGAACACCTCGCACCTTGCTTCAAGGTGGCCTACGAGAATCCTATATTATCGCACTGTGTAACACTGCTTGCCTGCGAGCAAGATTTTTGAAAATTTTGAAATTGTTTTTTGACTTTTTCAATTGCTCAGAACAGTTGAATTGCATCTTTTTGGCTTATTGGATCATTGATTTATATATCTCTTGCCTTAGTTTGCTTGCTGGAACAGATTTAGGGTTTCTAGGTCTTTCTTGCCCTTGGTAGCTTGACTTTCATTTCTTGGCTCTGTTTGGCATTTTCTTTCTCTCTGACTTCTGGAGTTGAGTGTGTCTGATTGGCTGAGAACCAGTGATTGGTAGAGAGTCAAGTAACTCTTTTCTAGGGCTCTTTTACACCAACATTTAGCTAGGCTAGTGCTTTGGAGTAGGAAGAGAGACACACTCTCCAAAAGCTCAAAAACACACAATAGAATCTTGAGTTAGGGAGTGTTAAATTCCATTTGCAGCATATTTTCCTGGGACGCCCTTCTAACACAAGGGTCAAGCACTAGGTCGCATTGGTGTTGGCAGAGTTACTAACCCTGCTTTGTTGACATCGATGTAGATATTGCACTTATTACGGGGATCACTTCGAGGTATACCCACAATTATGAGTGGAAGCCTTTGAGTTGGTTTCGGGCTAGATACCTTGCCCTTGCATGTAGATCAAACTAACGACTGTTTCCCCAGGCTGTACTGTTGTTTGTGGTGACCTTAGTGGCCTATCTCTCTAGGTTCTTACCCAAGGTGACTGTGGAGAGGAAAGTCTTCATGGTACCTAGAATTGACGTTGATCAAACTCACTCGGTCTCCTTGGAGGGTATACCCACGATTATGTGTGGGAGCTTGCACCATGGCGTAAGTCTGTTAAGCAGGTCGTCAATGTAACTTTTCCACCTTAGCCCCACCCCTTCTCGTCTCGTTGTTGCGACGTTGGATTTCATCACCAACTAGTGGCTTCGAAAGTAGAAGGTATTGTTTGCTTGGTGATTTCTTCCTAGATTTTGTTTACTAGTGAGTGATGTTTATTTCTCGAAGTTGATCTTAGGAATTTTCTCGCGGAACTTGTCACTTGTTTACAATTGCTCCCCCGTGGCGTTCTCGTAGAATGCAAGGATTATCTCCAGAGCATCTGGATGATCCTCAACCTACTGGTACACCTAAGGGTTCACCCCATCAGACTGAAGTCCCCGTGGTTACTTCACCACAAGGGGAAACCAGTGACGTTCCAGTTGTCACCACACCACTTCCACAAGTCGAACGAACTGATTCTCTAGAAGAATTTTGAGTTACCAACACTTTAGAGGACTATCGCGTTCATTGTGGTGAACGACCTTTTGGACGACTAAATCCTTCTGAAGAAGCCATTGTTACATATTCTTAATCAACTATTGGGCCTTCTCACGGTGTAGTAGGCCAAGATCCTTTTTGGTCCGGTAATTTCCGACGAGTTTTTTTCGGTACAGAGTCACCCCCTGTTTACGAAATCAACCCTCCTGTGTCTCCTGAGACAGAGACTACACCCGAGACTACCACTTATCATTTTTTTCTTCCTCCCGAGATGGCCCATCTCACGAATACTATGAGTGTCCAAACCAGAATTACTGCAACTACTCTTCCTCTTATCAATACCCAGCGAATTCCTGATGTCATCCCGACATTAGCACCCGGTTACCATGCGTTGGATGCTCTGTTGAATCCTCCTAATCCAACACCTCCGCAAACCCCAGCCATTTCTCTAGGTGGTCCTCCTTTTCCTGGGTATGAGGTTCCTCGTTTTATTTCGACACTCCCACATTTTCCTTCTGGTAATCCTAATCCTAGTGGCACTATTCCGACTGTTTCACCCAACACGCAGATTCCCGTTGGTGGATAGGGTGGTACGGTTACTTTTCCTTTTCCTGGACACAACACAGTTACTACACAACCTATGGTTGGCACACAACTTCCGGGTGGAACTATACCTACCATAGGGGGACCAACCTCACCTTTTGGACAAAATATACCTCCTGAATTGGCCCAGTATTGGACTCAACTTTTACAAAACTTTCCTCAGAGTGCTGGGGGGCAGAAAGTTGTCCCTATAGTTGGCCAACCTTATCCAGGGGTAATTGATCCTATTTGGGGTTCGAGTTAGACTACTCAACCTCAGGTCCCTACTCAAACTCAAGGTCACAATCCTTGGGGTTACTATCCTATCCAGCCACCACTGAATCAGCCAAGGTCTTTCCTCTATGGGAAGACTGCATACGGTCCTACTGGTTTGCTGACAGGGCTTCCACCCCAAAGTCACCAGTACCCACAAGTGAATCGACATTTTCCTTTTCTTGCTACCTTGGATTTGCCAGATTTTTCTAGGATTCTCAATGAACCTATTCGTCACTCTCCCCAATGGCATGTTATCCCTGCTAAGCTTCCATCGGATATTCCAAAATTCGATGGCAAGGTGGGAGAGGACCCAAATAATCATGTCATGACTTTTCATTTATGGTGTTCGTCCAACTCGCTGATGGATGACTCCATTCGTCTACGTATTTTTCAACGAACCCTCACAGGTTCCGCTGCGAAGTGGTATATTGAATTGCCACGAGGTTTCTTTTTTTATTTCAACACCCTAGCTATGGCTTTTCTCACACACTACCAGTTACCGATCCATTACGATACTGGGACGGAGATTTTAAATTCCTTCAAACAAAGTACAAGCACTCATATATCTGATCATATTCATGAGTGGCGAAGGAGGCGACGTCTCATTAAACTTGAGCTTCCTGATCAGTTACTGGCAGAATGGTTTACAAAATCTTTTATGAAAAAAATCGGTAAAGACATTTCTATGGGCGGTGTTGTTATGGAAGAGAAGGCTATAAGTCATGCTCAATATATTGATCTCGTTTATTCACAAACAGGAACTCTTTATGATTTATTACCTGGTTTTCCTCGTCCTAGTACTTCCAACACTTCAAGTGCTCCAGTTGCCTCGCATGCAGTTGATGGTGTGATTGGTACTACTCATACCCACTCACATTCAGTTTCAAGTACAACACCTAAATCCAATTCTTCTAATGTTCAAAATGCTCCGTATCCCGCTCCTCCCGCCGGTAAAACTTATGAAGTGAACGTTGTTCAATCTACGCCGACCGGTAAAAATAAATCAAAGAAAGGGAGAGGCAAGAATAAGGAGAGTAAAAATAATAATCAAAACGAGCAAACTAAAACCCATCCTGTTGACGATCGGGATAAGCGTAAACCACGTTACCCTTGCTTATCTGTGGTGATGATCACTACATGAAGGATTGTCCTAGACATGCCGAAGTTAGTAAGTTCCTTCAAGGAACGCCAAAACCCTCTACGCCGGCAGTCTTGTCCCAGCCCTTCCCGTCTCAGCAACAGGCCTCCTTGGTCATTCATGACCAACCATCTACTTCTACGACATCATATGTTTTGATGTGTACCGGTGATTCTACGAAAGACAACGTTGCACTTACCACTAGAGCTAAAGACTACACTCCATCTAAAGAGAAGGTTGACGATTTACCTCCTCCTTTGGCACAACCCTCTCCACCGACTCCACCCACCAACGGTCCTCTTCATCTCGAACGACCGAACCTTGATACAGTTATACAACCACCCCCGAAAGGTGTCGTTAAGAAATCAACATTCAATCCTCATGCTCGTGTTGCCCAGAACTATAGCATTGTCGAAGATCTGGCCCAAGCACCTTCAACGATGTCTGCCCTTGAAGTCCTTCAGTCTTGTCCTACACAACGAAGGGCTCTGTTGAAAGCGATAGGTGGAATCGATCCTACAGATACAAATTTGATAGTCTTTGACTTGGAAGACCATATTCCAAGGTTACCCCCACAGCTTGCATTTCAGATACAAGTTATTGTCTCAGACAAGAACATCTGCCGAACTATTATTGATGAGGGTGCCTCTACGTGTGTAATTTCTTTTACTTGTTGGAAAGCCATTGGCTCTCCTCCGTTAACTGAATCATAGAATACTTTGAAAGCCTTCAATGGCTTGGGTTTTAAGCCTTACGGTGTTCTTCCCTCGTTGCCTGTTACTCTCGAAGGTAAGAAGGTCCAAGTTGAAGTGGAAGTTTTCGATGCTCCCCTAGATTATAATATTCTTCTTGGTCGTAGCTGGGTAGATTCTATGCGTGTTGTTATGTCGACCCTTTTTTGTGTCATCCATTTTCCTCATCAAGGAAAGATCGTTACGGTTGATCAACTTTCTTTCTTTAATTCCGATACTTGCACTGGAAACGTACCATTTATAGCTAAAACCCCACCGGGTTACAAGAATGTTGGAGTTGGTCTTTTAAAAGACTCTTCGTTAATGGGTACTTTTCCCATACCACCACCACCCGATATTCTACGCCCGTCAGTTGCTTCGATTAATATGATCTCCATTGTTCCTCATGAGCTTCCAATGTATTTTGACCCTTGGATAGTCCCTGATCCAGGAGATCATCCTCGTTTCGGCGACGTTATGTCGTTAAGTCCGATTGAGTCTTCTTATCACGTGATTCAATAAGCCACACCTTCTACTCCCTCTCCGAAGGAGTTGTCTCTCGATCCTTTCCATTTCATATTTCCCACTGACGATATGATCATGTCCGTCATGGTCGATACACCTTGGGACGATGGGCATCATTGTTCCATACTGTTTCTGGAACAACACACTCTCGAGAATTACCAGCGGATTTCGACTTCGTCGACCGTTGTTGTCATAACGACCGTTCCCAGATCTTCACATGATGTGTTTGCGGAAGGGAACCTCGGTAATATTTCTCCCATGATACCCATTGATATTTCAGTTAAACCTGGGATAGTTGAAAATGTTCACATTGGAGCTTCGTGTTCTCCAAAGGAAATTGTCACCTATACTGCTTTGTTCAAGGAATTTCGTGATATCTTTGCCTGGAGTTACGAAGAGATGCCAGGTATCGACCCTGCTATTGTTGTTCATGAAATCAAGACATATCCCGGAGCTAAACCAGTCCGGCAGCGCATCCGTCCTGTCCATCCACGTAAAGCGACAAATATCAAACTCGAAGTTGAAAAACTTCTCAAAGATGGTTTTATTTATCCCGTGGCTCTGACAGAATGGGTTTCCAACCCCGTATCGATTGATAAGAAAGGTGGTAGTATACGTGTTTGTGTTGACTATCAGGATCTTAACAAATCCTGCCCAAAGGACAACTTTCCAACCCCTTTCGTCGACCATATTGTCGATGATTGTGCCGACAATGAAATCTTTTCTCTCATGGATGGATTCTCCGGCTATAATCAAATTAACATTGCTCCTAAGGACCAACATAAAAATGATTTTATATGTCCTTGGGGTACTTTCTCCTATAGAAAACTTCCCTTTGGTCTTAAGAACGCAGGTGCAACGTTTCAATGTGCTATGTCTTATGAATTTCACGATATCAAGCATATCATTCAACCTTATTTGGACGACTTGCCATCTCATTCTTTACGCCGAGTTGATCACCCTAATCATCTCCGAGCAATTTTCGTTCGTTGTCGGTTCTATCGCATTCGTCTAAACCCTCATAAATGCGTCTTTTGCATAGAGTCTGACCGTCTTCTCGGTTTCATTGTTTCACGTCAAGGGATCCAGGTAGATCCTATTAAGGTTGAGGCGATTCTAAATCTCCCTCCTCCTTCTTCACTGCGCCAGTTACAAAGTTTGTAGGGGAAAGAAAACTTTCTTCATCGTTTCATCCCGAATTACGCTGAAATTACTCGTGGTTTCACCCGACTATTAAAGAAAGATTCCGAGTTCGTTTGGGATTCAATTGCTAACAATTCTTTTGAGGCCTTGAAGTTATCCCTCACCAGAGCTCCAATTCTCTTTCCTTCAGATTATAGTCGTGATTACTTTATGTATCTTGCTGCCTCCGAGTATACTATTGGCATGGTTTTAGTTCAAGAGGATGATAACCACGATGAACATGTTATCTATTACTTGAGTAGAAGTTTATCATCAACGGAAGTCAAGTACCAACACGTTGAGAAACTGGCTTTGGCTGTTGTTCAATCAGTTCAATGTTTTCGTCATTATATTCTCTCCAGAAAAATTACAGTGATTTCACATTGTAACCCCATGCAACATATATTGACACGTCAATTGCTGGGGGGCAAGTACTCCAAGTGGATTTTCATTCTCCAGGAGTTCGATTTGGAATTCGATCGTGCCACGTCGAAGAAATCCTTAGTTTTTGCTGAGTTAATTTGTGATTTTCCCCACTCAGCCACGGAAAATGTAGCAGTCGATTCATTACCTGATGAATCGCTTTTCCTGATTGACACTGATGATATTTAGTATGGAGATATCATTATCTATCTTCAAACCCAAACTTTTCGTCTTGCTTTGTCTAGTAATGAACGACGTCATATACATTATCAGGCTCGCCAATACATTATCCTCGACGATACTCTTTACCGTCGAGGCATTGACTCTGTCTTTCAGCGTTGTTTGACTTTTGATTAAGCTGAGAAAGCTTTGAATGACTTCCATTCTGGAGCATGTGGTGGTCATATGTCTGGGTATGCTACTGCCCAGAATATCTTGCGTGTAGGCTATTTTTGGCCTTCCTTATTCAATGACTGCATTACTGTTGTTCAGAAGTGTCATGCCTGCCAGACCTATCATCAGAAGATTCGGTCACATCCTACTCCCCTTCATCCTGTGGTATCAGTAGGTCCTTTTTCAAAATGGGGCATTGATTTCATGACATGTCACCCTCACTCGGCCGGGGGGGCATGGTTATATTATTGTAGCTGTTGATTATTTTACAAATTGGGTCGAGGCGATGCCGACATTCGATAATACTAGGAAGACTGCAGCGTTATTCCTTTTCAACCAGGTCATTTCTTGTTTTGGTGTTCCTCAAGCTATCATTACCGATCATGGTAGTCATTTTAGGAATTATATGATGTCTGAACTTACAGAGAAGTTGGGTCTTCGTCACAATAGCTTAACACCCTATTATCCACAGGCCAATGGCCAGGTCAAAGCCATCAATAAGGTTCTCATAACTATGATTCGACGGATGATAGGAATACATAAAACTAGTTGGCACACGATGTTGTTTTCGGCATTGTGGGCATATCGAACATCTGTTAAATCCGCTACGGGATTTACACCCTTTCGATTAGTTTATGGCATGGAAGCCATTCTGCCAATAGAATGTGAAATACCTTCTTTGAAGCTAGCTATAGAGCTCTTATCTAATACTTTTGTTGAAGAGGAATGCCTGTTGTATTTGATGTGATTAGACGAGACTCGACGTGATGCCACTTTAGTAATAGAAGCCCAAAAGAAACGCGTTAAGGAACAATATGCCAAGCATGTCAAGCCTCATGTTTTCTCTGAAGGTGATCTTGTTCTTCTATATGAACAGGATAAAGATGTCCTAGGAGCCGGGAAATTTGAACCTATGTGGCGTGGTCCCTACATTGTTAGCAAATTTTTGGAAAAAGGAGCATATGAGCTAGTTGATTATGATGGTGTACCTTTGAGTGAACCCAGGAATGGGTTGTACTTGAAGAAGTACTATGCATGAGTTATTTGTGCATGAGTACTTGTATTTTATGTATCATACTGCGTGTGTGTGTTACTTTAGTTTTTCTTTTGACGTTATCTGGTCTCTGCCCTTACGTGACGTTGTGTTTGATTTCCAGATGTCGGAGTATTCACATCCTTATATTGGCTTCGCTGATGGAGCTAGCCGTAGTACTCAGAACTTATCTTCCGCTGCATGGGAAATCTATGCCCTGAGAAACGAACTCATATATTTACGAGGTATATGTCTTGGCCGAGCAACCAACATCACAGAGTATAGCGTCGTTGTTGAATTATTGGTTGATGCTATCTCTCTTGGAATTCATCATTTGGTTGTGCGACTTGACTCGCATCTGGTAGTACTACAGCTCAGTAATGTGTACTCTATTCGAAGTCCTACTTTATTAAGGGTATATTTTCAGATTCGCCTATTGGAATGATATTTTGATTACATTGAATATCAACATATTCCTAGACATCTTAATACATTAACTGATGCTTTAGCTAATTATGTATTGGACAGGCATTTAAATCACTTATGAATCAAACACATTCAAATGTACACAATGTAAAGTAAGCCGGTAGAAGCTGTGTATATATATAACGATCAAAAGAGTTCGTTTTACAAAATGTTTGTCCGAAGACCAAAATATCAAAAATTGAAGCTCCTGGCTTCTACATAATGATGTCACGAATGACGTTCATGATAACACACTAATGTCCTAGCAACTCTGGGGAGAAGTCGACCCATAGATGCAGAGAATCCCACAGTGTGACGATGATCGTGCCGTGGAATCTCTTCCAGAACCATATCTTGAACGTCTGCCATCATACCCTCTAAGTTCTTCTCCACTGTCAGATAATCCTCGGCGTACTATGGAACTGCTACTGCTACCTCTCCTCGTCGTTGGATAGGAGAACTGCCAGAAGGTCTATATGGTCCAACGTCTGTGTTATCAACAAATATTTGGTGTTAGTCTTCGGATAAATATATAAAACAAAAACATTTAAATATGATAAAACTTCAAAAACATTTAAAAACAAAAATTTGTGTACTTCTTACCGAGGTCTCCCCATTGAGTGTCTTCAGGAAGTGTTATATTTGGATCCCCTCAGAAATCCAGCCCGACATATGCGTAGTCGTCCACCATCAGCATCTGGGTCTGCAACCAGTCAAAGAAAACATCATCATATTTGACGATAGGACCTGCCACATGTCAGGCCATGAGCCAACACCATCGCAACATCCTCGGATCTCTCGGACCAGGAAGATCCCACTCAGCCTGTAGACAAAATATAGGGACTCTCTCCAGGAAGAAAGACACTAGAAATGATCCATAACCAAACTTTTTCAGATCTCCACGCCTGCACTTAGTCAACTGTTTCTTGATATTGCGTAAAACTGCATCAGCCCAGTTGAATACCCGGGGCTCAGTACACTCGATGGCGTACTGGAAATAGCTCTGAAAATCCATATGTGGAGTGGCACTTCCTTCCATACGAGCAATGGTAAAGAGAATAGTGCAAAGATTTTGATCAGTTACTCCCCAGATGTCCACTTTCCCTTTCTTCCTCTCGGCCTCAGGTACGCAGTACTGGTTGCAATATTCACTCATCTTTAAACTCCCTGCTTTGCTGCTGGTCAAACTGACATAGGACCCACGCCTGGATAACCCAGTCAAGAAATAGATGTCCTCGATTTAAATAGTCAATGTATGGGATCCCACAATAAAAACTTGTTGGTCCAGATCCCACATTCGGACTAAGTATTCCAATAATCGAACTTGGGCTCTCATGCCCGGGACACGGAAATACTTTAATAGACCACAGTCTCTTAGTGCGTCTATGGTAGGAGGATGGTTTTCGGCATTGGCATTGTCCTCCTCATGCTCTCCTTCCCACCACTCTAACACCATGATTGTGGCTAGTAACCTGCATAAGAAACACACAAACATGGTTAGTGATTTTATTCATGAGATAAAATTCTTGCAATTGGATAAACGTTGCTTAAGTTTTTGAATTCTGTGCTATTTGCAGGTGGCCTACTTTTCACAGTGAGAACTTCTCGCAGGAGGCCTATGGCCCACCTGCAAGAAGGAGTCATTCTCGCAGGTCCCGTATGGGCCACCTACGAGAATGCCTCCACGCACATAGGGTTCAACAAATTGACTTAAAACTGAACTTTTTACCAATGAAATTGAATTTCTAAACCATGAAAAGATAAGGAATGGATAACTTACCAAAATGTTGTTGATGGCTCGTCAAATGGTCACCCGTAGCTCCCGAAAATCGACACCGAAGGTAGAGGGTAAAATGAGGGGTTTTGGACTAAAATGGTAAAAGGGTGAAATGGTATGGTAAATTTGGTTATTGACTCATTTTAATTACTTTTTACTATATCAAATGTGGTTTTTTTATGTTTATTGATTGTTTAACCCTAATCACTAATGTGAAAATGAGTGAAATGATTGGAAGGTGCAACTTATGGATGATTATGGACAGAATTTTTACCTAGTGTGGTGTGATTTTGTTTGTTTGTTATGGTTTTGACATAAAACCTTGAGTTCCTTTTGTCTGTTCTTGCGCTTGTAAAAAACATAAGAACGTGACCGAGCGTTGTTTTATCACTTTTCCGGGCTCGCTGTGGTTACACGAAAAAGGAACCCCCCTGGAGTTACCTTTAAGCTCTTTTCAGACTCTCTAAACATGAAAATATTGTCGAGCGATCTTGCTATTTTCATGCTCGTTAAAGTATTTGAAGTATGCGTCCTTTGAGCGATAGTTTAATCCTTTTTCAGTCTCATTGGACTATTGTATGAAAAAGGAACTAAGAGAGTTCTCTTTTAAGTGTTTTTCCAAACTCTATAATCTTGAAAAACCTTCGAGTTTACTATCTCTGGACTCGTTAAACAAACATTGATAGACCCGTGATGTGACCGAACCACTCCTTCCTAGGGTTCGTTAAAAATACTCCGAGGGACTCGTCCGAAGGATGAGCTTATATCAACAAGCATATGTGATCCTCTTCAAGCTTGCGTAAAAATAAAGAGGTACTTGCCAGAATTGATGGGGGGAAATTTGGGAAAGGGATATGTTTCATCTTTGTATTAATTGGCAGTAAGTGTCGCTCTTGAACATGACACCCCCTATTCATCATTCAAAGTTGGTTTGGGTAATCCATTTGTCTCTCATTCGATTTGATATCAAGGTCTTTTCATGTGTCATATTTGAGTCAATGCTGTCAAATCATTGGTCATGTCGTTCATATGTTCAAGAGAAGTCCATCTGAAACCTCTATTTGAGTCGGCCATCTGCAGTTGTCCATTCTCTTTGTGTCGGACTTCCCTGTGTCCAAAGTAAAATTGCTACATGCTCTGTTTCACTTTCAAACTCTGTTACTCATTTTGTGTCATTGATGGGGGATACATCAAGGCCCTCCTGTGACAAGTTTTGTTCCGTCAACTTCAACACATTATCCGGAATCAAGATGTAGAAATCATTCAGTACCTTGGAGCTTGCATGCCTCAATGGCAAGTTTCCTCGCTTTCGACAGTGGGTTTACATCATTGACCCCTGATCGAAATATTCTGTCGATTGATCGACATCAACTCATTTATTCATAGTCGATGGATTGTACTTTAGTACCTTGGGAGTCATTGACATCAATGGTGATTTCCCTCGCACTTGTTAACAGTTACATCAATGGCCAGTAATCAAGTGGTTTCTACCATGTTCGACTTCGACACATGTAATCACGTGGTTAGATTTGTACTTTGGGCAATGAGATTGAAGACCCTGGATATTGTCTTAAGTGATCTAGGTTGCGATGGAGTATGTATAATTTGCGACACATAGATCCACTATGTAATATTTCGTGGCTATGTCGTCTTGACTGAAAATTTGTCGCATAGATCCACAGTGTATTCAAGTGGCTATGCTATATTATGACTGCATGGATCCACAGTGTATGATTGGTGGCCATGACCTTTGTTTATGATGTCATCATTCTATGATCTGAGTATGGTAATGCCTACCTTAGGAATTGGTATACATGATATTCTGTCGATGCTTGGATGTTTGCAGGTTTTCGATTAGATGTGCTCTTGGTTCTTGACACACACATGAAGCTTACAAAGTCTATCGACTGTCACTGATTCCATTCTCCGACGTTGGGGGGAATTCTATTATCCACAATTTTGGTCATCATGATGATGTTATGATGATGGAAAATCAAGCTCTTCACTAAGAACACTTTCCTGACAAAAGTTACATTTGTCTGCTTCCAGAAATCATGCTTTTAAGGGATGTTCGCAGACTACCTATATATCTGCCAGCGAGAATGTCTGATTCTCGCAGGCTGCATTAAGCTGGGGTGCGAAGGGTTCGCACTGTACCTAAATGTCATGGTGCGAACATGTTCCAAAGGAAGGAAAAAGATAAAATCTCGAACCTTCTAGAAACATGAGTTGGCTTCGAATGGTTGTTCAGGTGCTGGCATTCCAAATATCTTGGGATCATTCCTATCCAATTAACTAATCTATCTTCTCCTATATATTGAGGGGAATTCTTATGGAAAAGGTCAGAAGCAAGCTAGAAAGAGATTGATTGGAGAATTATTGAAAGCCTGTGTGAAGGACTGATGCTACAACAGCTAGAGACAACAGCAAGGTCATCAAAAGTGGTTGATTTTCTTCATGCATGAGCAAGTGTGTGTGTCAGAGCTAGGAGCCATAGAAAGGAGATCTACAACATCAAGGCTCAGGTTGTAAGTTTCACTTTCAATTAATCTAATATATTAATATGTCCCTTTCCCATAAAGATGATGTCACTTTATTACATAACTCCTTGATCATATGTATAGACTAGCTATTGAATATATTAATATGCCTTTACTTCGATTGGTTTGTACTGTTGTGATTTGAATGGCACAAGAGAATTGGAGCAAAGCTTGGAACAACAGAGACCTAAGGAAAGCATTCATAAGGTATGTCCATAATCCTTATCTCTTAGTTCATTCAATAGGCCAGATTTAGGGAAAGTGTATTATTCTGTCCTGTTTTGCTCTAGATCCGGTGGATCTAGGGAGATCAGTTTGTGTCCGCACTTACGGATTAATCCTGAAACAAAATTGGCGAATCCATCGGGGAAGTTTTCCCTTTTTCTTTATGGTCTTTGAGTTTTCTGTGGCCATTTCCTCTATTTGAATTTTTCTCCTGTTTTGTCAGTGTTTGAGTCCTCATGATATCCTGAGAGACCTTATGGGTCTAGAAGCCAGTTTGAATTTTTCTTGCATTTTCAAAATTTTTATTATCTTCAGGAGTTCTCGCACTTTGTTCATTGACAGCCTGCGAGAACCAGTCAAGTTCGCACCCTGCATATAGGGTCCAGTGCGAACACCTCGCACCTTGCTTCAAGGTGGCCTGCGAGAATCCTATCTTCTCGCACTGTGTAACACTGCTTGCCTGCGAGCAAGATTTTTGAAAATTTTGAAATTGATTTTTGACTTTTTCAATTGCTCAGAACAATTGAATTGCTTCTTTTTGGATTATTGGATCATTGATTTATATATCTCTTGCCTTAGTTTGCTTGCTGGAATAGACTTCTAAACCCATAGTATCCTGCTAAACCCATAAAACTACGCACTTCTGTGACATTCGTCGGTGTAGGCCATTCCATAATAGCCTCAACCTTGGTTGGATCCACAGCGATACCTTCGTCGAAGATGACATGCCCTAAGTAGTGAATCCTCAATTGATAAAAAGAGCATTTGGACAACTTCCCATACAATTTGTGTTCTCGTAGACACTGTAGTACCAAGCACAAGTGCTCGTCATGCTCCTCCGTCATCCGAGAGTAGATCTAGATATCGTCAATGAATACTTGGATGAACTTGTCCAAGTACTCGCAGAACACCCCGTTCATCAAACTCATGAATAACCCTGGGGCGTTTGTCAGTCCAAATGGTAAAACAATAAACTTGTAATGTCCAAATCTCGTCTTGAAGGCGGTCTTAGGGACGTCATCCTCCTTGATTCGTAACTGGTGATACCCTGATCGCAAATCGATCTTGGAGAACACCATCAAACCTTTCATTTGATCGAACAAATCATCAATTCTTGGTAAGGGATACTGATTCTTGATCTTATCCTTGTTCAGTTGACGGTAGTCAATGCAAAGCCTCCATGATCCATCCTTCTTTCTTATGAAAATAACTGGCGCACCCCACGGTGACACACTAGGACGTATCAGTCCCAGGTCCAACAACTCCTTCCGTTGCATTTTCAACTCTTGCAACTCTGGGGTCGACATCCGATAAGGCGTTCTTGCTATAGGTTCGGTCCCTAGTTTCAGGTCTATGGTAAACTCTAGTTCCCTTTCCGGCGGCATCCCAGGCAACTCCTCTGGAAATATGTCTGCAAACTCCTTCACCACCGGAAGGTGTTCTAGACCTTCTGCCACTCCCTTTTCATTAAGCGCAAGGATCGCATAAAGCTTGCACCCCTTGCGCATACTCTTCCGTAGCTGTAAGGAAGAGACGAACCTCAGGGAAACTCCCTGGTTTTGTCCTACTAACACATGTCTCTGTCCTTCGTCATCGACCAAGCTCAACCATTTCATATTACAGTTGAGTATTGCCTCATGTGATTCCAACCAATCCATACCAATCACGACATCATAAGATCCTAAGATCGTGACGTACAGGTTGACCCTCGTGACAAACTCTCCCATGTTAACGGCACAACCCGTAACCTTTCCTCCAACTTTTTCTTTGGCTCCTGAAGCCATCTCTACGAAGCTAAACTCGTCCTGTTCGACTACCTTAACCTTAATCCTTTTTCACGTTGCACCAGAAATGAAACTCTCAGTAGCACCTGGGTCTATCAAAATACTAAGGGTCTGGTCAACGACGGTACCTGTCGTCTCGAGCACAGTCGACTGGTGCTCTGCCTAGCAGTTATTCACCACTGCGTGAATCTGATGGGCCTTACCCATATCTCCCATTGTAGTGGGTCCGGCTGATCTGGACGCCCTGGTCCTCTCCACAGGACAGTCACGCTGGTAGTGTGGCTCCCCACACGTCCAATACCCCTTCTTCGGTCCAGTAGTCCTGGTACCCGAAGTAGACGATGACTGCCCACCGTCCTGAAACCCTGGTCTGTTCTGCTGAACAGGACTAAACTGCTACTGCTGCGGGCGACGCTGCTGCTAGTACTGTGGTCCTTGATAAGGTGTCCGCTGTTGAGGCGGCAGTGGTCGGGGTGTAGAAAAAGTGTATCCCCTCTGGAAGCCACAATATCCCAACGTATGTCTCGCTGGTGTCTGATGTTGTGGCGTACCAAATGAACCCTACCCTACTAGTCTCGCTGGAGTCCTGGTCTGACCCCCATTCAGAAGCTCCTCCTCAGCTATGAGGGACTTCTGGACAGCATAGTGCAAGGTTTGAGGAATCAAGATCCTAACCTTTGCACGCAAGATGTTGTTAAGGCCAAACACGAACCGGTTGACCTTGAGTTTCTCCGTGTTAAGGTGCGGAGCATACCGGAGTAGCTCCATAAAATGTGCCTCATACTCGGGCACCGTACAACCTCCCTGTTGTAATGTGTTGAACTCATTGAGCTGACGCTCCATGAATTCGTCTGAAAGGTACCTCTCTCGGAACCATTCCTCAAATAGTTCCCATGACACGTCTTCAACGACCATGTTGAGCTGCGGCAGGAGCGTCTTCCACCATAGAAGAGCACTCCCCTTCAGTTGAAATACCTCCATGCGGACCTTCATGTTGGAGGTATAATCGCGAAGTGCGAAGCACATCACCATATTCTCCAACCATGCCTCGGCGGCGGAGCCATCCGGGGCACCAAAGAACTCGGGAAATTTTACCTTCTCGAGTTCACGGTGAATGCTACCTGTAACTGTCGGTGCGCGCGGTGGAACCTCAGCGGGTGTCGGTGCCCTAGTCTCGTCTCTGTCCAATCGGTTGATCAATGCCTCAGACATGTGCTGAAAGGACCTCATCATCTCGACCACGTCTCCAACTTCTATCTTCTCCTGTCCAAGAACCTGCTCGCCTCCCTGGAGGTTAGACCCCTCAGGAGTGGATGCTACTAGAGGCATCACACCTCCTCCCCTAACACCCCATCGTCTGCCTCCGCGACGTCCTCTAACCATGTTTACCTACACACATACAATCAACTCAATCAACAACAGTATACTCAATCAAATCATGTCATGGAAGTCGTATTGAATCCCAAGTCACGGGTCGAACCGGCTCTGATACCATATGTAACAACCCTCCCATTTGATACGATGACAACTCTGATAATAGGTGAATTTTTTTTTTTTTAATTAAGGTGTGTGTGTGCGCGTAGAAGTAACATACACACTTGACTCTACGTCGCCACCCAATGACTAACAAGATGCACCCATGAAGATCACAATAAGAAGACATAAGGCACACAACTAGCAACTGCAAGTATGAACGACCATAGACATAAGGCACACAACACAAACATTTAATGACATAATGGATTATGCATAGTACGAACATAGAAGGAAGAATCCACAGTAGTAGATTTTACTAATTCTGCACAGGAAAGCAGGGTGTTTAATCTTAGTTCTCTGCTCCGGAGAGAGAAAAGGTCAGATAGGCTCCTAGCCGACTGCTCAGGCAGAAACTAGTAAACTCCATCAGGTGTGTCGCAAGAGTGGAAACCCTTCCTTTAAAGGGCCCGAGACTCTTGATATGGCACATGATTCTTTACACAAAAAAAATCACACAAACAGACCTATACACTAGGCTACAAGGAGGTGTCTACATCTCATCCGACGCAATCATTTCCCACACTATAAATGCTAAATCTACCCACATCAAAGAGTAACCCAAATTTGTTCTATCAACCAAAATCAATAAAACCAAGGGTGAGAGTAAACTTTACTGTAATTCATCGACCATTAACTTTAATTAACCGCACATTACTACTCTAGTTCTAAATCGATCCATCCTCATCAAGGATTGTTACCTCTTTAGATCACAATTAAAATTTATCATTCTATCTACCAGGCGCAAGAAATCTGATTTACAACAGCTCACAAACAATCCATCATCTTAAACCACCAATTGTCGGAGAATAAGTCCCAATTGAGTAAGAGAATAAAAACCGAGTTATAAAATCTACTAAAGCATATAAATAGTTCTTGTAACCGGTAGAGATCTATTTACACCCACGTTTTAAACTCGCCCTAAGTTGGGTCAAGAATCAATCATTAATTTCATCATGCTATTGTAACATTTACCATTTTTATGCAACGGAATTAAATACATGTCTTAATTAAGCAGAACAATAAGAATCCATACCACCATTGTATCCAGTAAGAAACCATGAGGAGGTCAACCTAGTAATAATTTGATTAAGGGTCGAAGGCCTTATTTATCTCCAATTAGAGTCATTTAAGAACATCCACCTTAAATAATGTTATTATCAAGGATTTTACTTTTTATTTGTTGTTAACAATAGTGGCACTATAATTACATTCCAAGATCTAACCATATCCTTACTTGATATTATAATAATATTCCAAATAAACCATCCAGGACTTCTCATGGTAATTGTTTTTAATCACAAATGAACTACAAAAACTAGTCCAGAAAATAACCATATCTTACCATTATGTTAAGTAGTTTTTCCATTTCACTTAGTTGGGACTTTACATTCTATTGTTATCACTAATAATGCACCTACCATGCCATAACCCTAATTAACCCTATCATCATTTTTATGTTCCCAAGACAATGCAATTTAAAACCACAATGACCTTACCTTTTACATACTTTAGCAGATTTAACTCTATTTAGAAGATTAATATTTTTAGCTCATAATTATCCAATAGTTAGTGAATAAGACTTAAATAAAAACTTCACTTTAAACCATCTTGTATTTGATCTTATACAATTCCAAATACTATCCTTCTCATATATCGCTATCTCACATATACAAGTCACATGTAAATGGATTGAAACCGAATAATTAAATGGGAACGCCCAAGACCAGAATGAAAGAAACAAGCACAAGCATCTCATTATAACGGCCGATAAGGAAATCTGGTTCTGTCTTGTAATATTCTATTTCATGTAATTTATTTTAGTAAAACAACGCTAACATAGAGAATAAACGGGCACAGAATATACCAGAAAATAATTAGTTAAGGATAATTGTGGTTTCATAAATAAACAATGCGACAACCCTATGCTTAGGATTCCACTGTTGCATTAATTTAATCCTTTAAGCGAGCTATAGAAAGTTTCACCAATATCAAGGAACCCTGCACGGCAAAGAAGGGAAGTTAATTCAATATAAGCTCAACAAAATCTCTGTTGGAGATGCAGGTGGAGTCACCAGATTGTCAGCGAGGATGAGGGGAGACAGCTTCGAAAGGTTAACAAGATCAGACCCTGGCAGGGCGAACGACACGGTTTCAGCAAATGGCCACCAGACAACGCCTTCACGCTCTGGGAGAGGTCAAAATACATGCTTAGAGAAAGTGCAGGGTGAAATTTTAAGGGTTTGCACGCCGCGGGCAGGGGTAGTCTAGGCAATTTCCCTTGCTGTTATAGAGACAAACCGACGAGGGTTCAATGTGGACGACAGGGGCAGTTCTGGCACGGAAATTAAATCCCTTTGTTAAACAGCGGAAACAACTATCCTTAAACAACATCGATTCACCATCACAGTGTGTTACACATCAAAATTACTCACTTTGATAGTGTCGCAAGTGTCGTCATTACAAAGGTCGCAAGTGTCACATTTTGCTCACAAGGTCGCAAGTGTCGCATGTTGCTCACAAGTGTCGCAAGTGTCATGCTGCCATGATGCCTATGTCGTGCCTATAATGACATGAGAAGGACACCTGAAACACCTCAAACATCTGATTTGGAAGAGGAGAAATGAGTCATCAGGCTTCCAAACATTTTGCCATCTGAAAGCACCCAAAAAACTGAGTTTTTGGAGAGGAGTGCTCCACCTTACACTGTCTCGGAGCGCTGGCGCTCCCCCTTACACTGTCAGGGAGCGTTATAACGCTCCCATGGAACTTTTGAGGGAGTGCTATAGATTTTGGAGCACTGGCGCTTCCCTTAACCTTTTCGGGGAGCGCTACAACACTCTGATGGCCCTTTTGAGGGAGCACTACCTATTCTGGGCGGTAGTTGAGTTGTTGAGATGAATGGGGGAAGCATCTTTTCATTCTTGGAAGGCAGTTGGATTCGAATCCCTAGTCCAGCCATGATCTTAGGGCAGATCCTCAACTGAAGGAGGAAAATGCTCACCTTCCCCAAGGATATCTCAAGATTGTTGAGCCTCTCCAAGCCTATATAAGCAAGCTTTCTAATGGTGAAAGAAGATTGGAAATGGAGAATCACACCAAACTTATGATCTCATAAGTGGTGCTGGAACAAAGCTTATCGGAGAAGAATTGCTAGCATGAAACCTATGATCTCATAGGAAACACACAGTCAGCCAAAGGAGAAGTGATCAATGAAGTTGTTTTCAACCAGGTTGTGGATCTTTCGAGCAAGGGTTAGACGAAGGGGACTTGACAAAGCTGTCGCATTCACATCTATGATTGTAAGTACTGCTATCGTTATTCTCATTAATATGACACGCTTGGCCTGTTTCTGTCTAGTTTGTGTCTGATGTTACATGAACTTATCATTTATTGATAGATCGGCCTTCAAGCTAATATCAATAGAGTAGGAATTAGTCATATCTTGTTTGCCTGCAGAACTCAGCGAGGAGCAAAGGATTGGAGTGCAACTCGGAGCATGCAGGGACAAACGTTGGTTAAGAGGTACTTTTGTTATCCTTCCTTATCATGTATTAGTTTAGATATATTTGAAAGGAAGTCAGTGTCCACGTTAAGCATTTTTCTATCTAGGGTTAAGGTCAAGCCTTAGGGGTGATCTACCTGTCCCCAGGGAGATTTTCCTACAATAGAAATTGGCGACCATACTGGGGAGATAGCCTCAAATAGAAACTTCTTGTTTCGATTTCTCCTCATTGACCTATTTATATCCCTTGATTGTTTCAGACCTGGGTCACTCCTCTTTTGATTGGTTTCATGAGCTGGTTGGCTCCCTACCCCATCACACTCAGCATAATTGTCAGAATTGGATTGCAATTTTTTTATTTTTTTGACAATTTTTGGAGTTTCAGACCCTGGTGCCCCTATCCTAGTGTTAACAGAGCACCAACACTCCTAATAGATTTTCACAGAGTGCTATAACACTCCTTGCCTTTGGAAACAGAGCGCCAACCCTCTTTGGCCCAAAAAACCCTCCAGAGTTGCTTTTTATGGGTTTTGCCTCTGTGTCTCTTCTGCTGAGTGGCCTTGTGAGCCAATGTTTCTTCCCTTTCAGCCTTGACATCTGTCTTTTACTTGAAGAATAGACATCTTACTACTTGTATCTTGTAGCCTTTTTCACTATTGTTATTGTTTTTCTTTGTTGATTGGAGTTTGAGACTCATGCATTGTCTTTCTCTCTGTTTAACTGAGTAAAAACCTTGGTGAAGGTCATCAAAGGCCTATATACCTCTTCATCTTGATTTTAGTCAAGATCATTGTTCTTCAACCTTTTCTTTTTGGGTTTGAAGTTTGTTCTTTTTCTTTGATTGTTTCTTTTCTTTCGCTTTTCGTTTTGATTGCAACGAAAGGGTGTATTGTTTGTATGACTTTTGCTTATGCTAGTTTGATTTTCATTCATACAAAATGATAATTAGCAAGACGAGCATTGTGTTGAATTGATCATTATTCATATGAAAACAATAAAAGGCATCTTCATGATTGATTGTGCATGTTAGAAGGCATCTCAAAAGTTTTAGCATTGCATCAGGATTTGATTGAGAAAAAGAATTGTTTGAGGACATTCCTTAATAGTGCTTGTTAGTGAAAAGAACTCTCTCTCTCCCTTAGATAGATGTTCATCGAAAAGAAATGAATGCTTATCATATCTGATGCATTATTGGGACTGAGTCATAATTCCATTTGTTTCACTTCCATGCACCCCTTTCTGAGTAAAGAACAACTATAAAAATCAACGTTAATTAAAAGTTATCTAGAACTTTTTCTTTTCTAGGATCCTCCACCAACAGTAGACTAGGCTTAGTACTTTGGATTAGGGCTGTGAGCATAACTCTCCAGAGTTTCCAAAACAAACAATAGCATCCTGATTTAGGGAGAGTAAATCCAGTTATCATATAAGTCTGCCTGGGATCCCCCTCTCACACAGGGGTTACGCACGAGGTCGCATTCGGGTAAGCTACAGGGACTAACCCTCCGTGGTTTAACTGATTGTGGTGGTCAGATCGTATCATGGGGGTCACTTTGAGGTAAATCGACAATTACTGTGTGGCAGCCTTCTAGTTGATTTCGGGCTTGATACCCTACCTGTACATTCTGATCGGACTATCGATTGTTCCTACCCAGGGGATGACTGCAAACTGGTAACCTTCGTAGCCATAATCTTTAGGATCTTACACAAGGTGACGGTGACGGGAAGTCTCACTGTACCTGGAGCAGACATTGGTCAAACTCACTCGGGCTCCTTGGAGGGTAAATCCACAATTACTGCGTGGAAGCTTTCACCAAGGCGTAAGTCCGTTAAGTAGGTCTCCATTGTAACTGTTCCACCCTATCCCCACCCCTTCTGGAATTGATCACCCGATGTTGGATTTCATCACCAACTAGTACGATCATCAAAATAAGGTCCCGTTTTCTTGGTTTTGATTCTTAGATTCTATTAGTGTATGTTGTTTCTTTTACTTAGTGGACCTTAGGTCGAGTCAGTGTTAATGGAATCGAATCCTGGGAGTACCAATGGAGGAACCCCTTCTTCTGGGGAACCTTATACCTTTCCTTCATTTGGAAACTTTGGTCCTCCATATGTTTCCACACTGAGTCTTCCAGGACTCACTATCGGATTACCAGTTTGGTTGTTCCCCACTCCGGTGATCCCGAATCCTCCCAATGTTTCAGCTGTACCTAATACTTTGGATGTCAATACACCACCAACACATCAACCTCACGTCAACTTTTCACCTTCTTCGCCCATCAAGTCTCCTTCCATTTCTCCTTCTTCACCTAGTGAAAGCTCTAAAGCAAGTAGCCAGGTTGATCAGAAGAAGAAGAAATAGAAAGAGAAGAAGAAGAAGAGCCCGAAAAGGACCCAGACCCCAACAACATCAGATGTTGGCTCTAAGAAACCAGTTACTGTTAATAGTACTGGGAGTGTTGATGAGATCAACAAGATTAAAAGAAGCAATCCAAAACCTAAATTCCCTTGCAGCCTTTGTAAGGGTGACCCCTTTCTGAGGGATTGCTCCGGTCTTACCCAGGTCTTAGAAATGTGGTCCTCCATGTCATTGGCCTATGTCGGTCATGTTGATGATACCCTGTCAACTAGTGATGTTCAGGTTGGTAAGAAGAAGAAAATTGTCAAGTTCCCTTGCATGTTATATAAAGGTAATCATTACTCTCACCTTTGTCCTTGCATGGAAGAGGCTTCTTCTCTTTTGGAAAACCTTCAACTTCAAAAAGGTTATCGTAAGCTTTCCTCTGACCCATCATTGGTTGATGGAATGGTCAATCCGGTTCCATCCCCGGTCAGTCCAGTTGATCAGGTGGTCAATCTAGTTTCCTCCTCGATTGAACCACAAACCCAAGTAGTTGATCCAGTTCCATCATCGATCAACCCCACTCTTCATCAAGAGAGTGACATCAAAGCGGTCAATCTGTGTCCACTCGTCGACCCCATTCTTCCCTTGGAGAATGAAACTCAAGTGGTCGATCTAGTTTCTCCATCGGTCGATCCCATTCCTCGATTGAAGAATGTCAAAGTGACTGATCCAGTCCCTTCCTTGGTCAGTCCCACTCTTCCTCTGAAGAGTGCCAAAGTGGTCAATCCAGTTTCTCCATTGGTCGATCCCATTCCTCCATTGAGGAATGTCAAAGTGATTGATCAAGTCCCTTCCCTGGTCAATCCCACTCTTCCTCTAAAGAGTGCCAAAGTGGTCTATCCAAGTCCACCATTGGTTGATCCGATCCAATCATCGGTCAATCCTACTCTCCTTCTAGAGAGTAAACCCGATACTGCCCACATTTTTCTCATTAATACAGATTCTACCGTGCCTGGGGGCATTCCTCCTCCTCTTGTGGAACCCCCTCCAAGTACTGAAGCCATCCTTTTTGATTGGGGTGCACTAACTGGACCTGGTCTTCCCTCTCACGTTCCTTTCTAGATTACAGTACAGGTTCGTGGTCGGGACGTTCTTCAAACGCTGATAGATGAAGGTTCATCCGTTAGTATTTTGTCTTCTGTTGCTTGGTACGCTTTGGGTTGTCTGCAGCTTGCACCGGTTACACAGAATCTGTTATCTTTTAACAGAAGAACTAGTCAACCTTTAGGGATCCTTCCTCAGTTTCTTGTAACTTTGGGAGGGAAAACTGTCTTTATCGATGTCATGGTAGTCCGAGACCCCTTGGATTTCACTTTACTCCTTGGGCGGGATTATGTCTATGCTATGAAAGCTCTTGTGTCGACCCTTTTCCGTGTGATATCTTTCCCTCATGATGGAAGAATTGTGACTATTTTTCAACTTTCATTCGTCAGCCCTGACTGGGTTACCTCCCTAAGAGGTTCTTATATGCAGACAGTATCACCCCCACCGCATGTCAATTATGTGGTGTTGTATCCCATGACCTCAACTTCTGACGATTTGGATCCGGTAGTTGACATGGTGATCTCTTCGGTAGGGTTATTGGAGCCTGATCTCCTTACCCCTATCGCGTCCCTCGACCTGTGTCCCTCCTCGAGTGATTATCTTCCATCCAGTGAAGATCTCTTGGAAGCCATGACCTAGTCTTGTCCCTTGACATGGTATCCTTCCAGAGAGTTATCCTCTTGGAAGCCATGATCAAGAAGAAATAATGAGCATAGTTTCTCTTCTCTGTAGCAAGCTCGTTCAAAAATGAAACAACAATCTAGGGATCAAACCTGGAACCTTGAGCATAGTTCTTTTCCAGTGTCAAGATCGTTAAAAAATGAAACAATCACCTCTCCCTTCAAGTTGAGTCTTTCACCAGATCTCGTAGATGTTGAGTCGAGTCTTTCATTAGGTCTCATTTTTTGAACCTTCATTTCATCCACCTATATCCTTTTTCTCCATCTAGCACAGAAATTGGTGACAACCTCAAAGTCGGTGAATGAATTGAAGCTTGGCGGGCATGTCTCCAGCCTCTGATGATCATTCTGGAGTCAAGCCACCAACTTTCAAGCTGGGGGCATACCGAGCTTAGTCTTTGTTCTTTCTCATGCTCGTAAATACATGAGAATGCAACCGGGTAAACTTTTATCTCTTTTTCAGACCCATACGGATATGAACACATGAAAAAGGAACCCCCCTGGAGTCTCATTTAAACCCTTTTCAGACTCTCTAAATATGAAAAGATTGTTGAGTGATATTGCTTCCTTTCACACTCATTAAAAGGTCAGAAAGGGGGTCCTTCGAGCGATATTTTAACCCTTTTTCGGTCTCGTTGGACTACTGTACGAAAAATGAACTGAGAGAGTTCTCTTTTAAGTGTTTTTCCAAACTC
>ML821532.1:133326-144236 GCA_009831015.1 Picea engelmannii
ATGGAGAATCACACCAAACTTATGATCTCATAAGTGGTGCTGGAACAGAGCTGATTGGAGAAGAATTGCTAGCATGAAACCTATGATCTCATAGGAAACACACAGTCAGCCAAAGGAGAAGTGAGCAGTGAAGCTGTTGTCAACCAGGTTGTGGATCTTTTGAGCAAGGGTTAGACGAAGGGGACTTGACAAAGCTGTCGCATTCGCATCTACGATTGTAAGTATTGCTGTCGTTATTGTCATTAATATGACACGCTTGGCCTGTTTCTTTCTAGTTTGTGTCTGATGTTACATGAACTTATCATTTATTGATATATCTTCCTTCAAGCTAATATCAATAGAGTAGGAAGTAGTCGTATCTTGTTTTCCTGCAGAACTCAGTGAGGAGCAAAGGATTGGAGTGCAACTCAAAGCGTGCAGGGACAAACGTCGGTTAAGAGGTACTTCTGTTGTCCTTCCTTCTCATGTATTAGTTTAGATAGATCTGAAAGGAATTCAGTGTCCACGTTAAGCATTTTTTTGTCTAGGGTTAAGGTCAAGCCTTAGGGGTGATCTACCTTTCCGTAGGGAGATTTTCCTACAACACAGTGCGAATCAGAAATTGTCAAGGCTTAGGAAGCACATAAGGATTAACTTCTACATTTTTCTTTTCCACAACTCATCGACCATAGGTGGAAATTGCCAGCAAAAGGGAGAAGGGTTCCAAATCGCCATACCCAACTAGGTTCCTCATCACAGATTTCAAGCCCCAAAACTGGATAAAGAAAGATTGCCAACACAAATTTTAAAAGTCTCACCACGCAAACTCGGTTCTCCAGTTCAACAGGGAAATCTGGAACCTGTAAGATTCAACGGTCGGTGGTATAGTTCAATCCACATCTGGGTGGACAGGTGCGATTAACCAAGTATTTAATCAAGCCCATGCACAATAATCCTTTGGATTAAATAAGTAAAGGGAAAACGCTAAGGCTCCACTAGGTTCGTTTAAAGGCCGAAGTACAAAAAAAAGGGATAGGGGCGGGACAGAAGCTATAAGTTTTGAATTCACAACGCCAGTCAATCATGCGGATGGTCATGCATCAACCTGTAAAATTCTAAGCTCAAGGGTAACTTCGGACAACAAATTTCAATCAGATTCAGCAAGTAACCTATTAAATAAGAGGCATTATCGCCAGATCTCACTATAAAACGGCAATAAGTAAATTTTCCAACATAGACAGTTCATTCCAAATTTCCTTTACATGTTTCTTTTAAAAATAAAATTTCACTACATATGATGCATGGTGTAATTGCTGAATATAATGTGCACCATGGTCAACTAATCCCTTGTTGCATTACATCCATAAAACTCAGACTTAAATCAGACATAAGGTTTCAGTCATAAAAATTCCAGCCACATAAATTCGGGGATGGTTCGAACATATAGATTTAATCTAAAATCGAGAGGTTAGAGGGATGGGTTCCTGAAACAATGAACCATTACAACCACTAAAAATACACCTACAGGTCAAAATCCTACTTCCTACACAGTCTATCATAAACCGAAGGGCGTACCTTTGCCTTCTCGCCTGCTCCGAGTGTCGTCCGCGCGCTCCGGGCAATCCTGCTCGCCAATCGTCAGGACTACACCGGTACCTCCCAGCCAATCACTAGGGGTACTCTACTTCCCCCTTATCCCCCCGAACCGCAAAGGGGCCACACACAGTCCAGATAGTATACCTAGCTTCCCATCTCGCCTCCAAGGCTAAGCTACCACTCTAATCCCAGCTGAGAAAATCCCAACTCCTCACAAGCAATCAGTCCAGTCCAAATTCGGCAGCATAACGATACCTAACAACCCATCCCTTTTTTCCCTCATCCCCCTTTCTTTTATAGAGTTTTGAGACCCCCCTTGCCCTAATCACATTTAATTTAAGTTTTTTTTTTAAAACCCTCTAAAAATTCTTTGTCTTACAAGTGTCACTCATCCCCCACGTTTCTCCCAAAATTATTTTCTTTAAATTTATTAAAAGGCTCATTCCCCTATTTTTATTATTCCCTTTCTTTCTTTCTTTCTTTTAAACCAAAAAGGTAAATGCGCTAAATAATCCTTTCATTTTGTTTTATTTTTAAATTCATAACTTTTTAAATTCCCGCACGTTAAATAATTTTATTACTTATGAATTGTCTATGTTTCCTTATTACTTAGTTTCCCTGTTTTATTAAGCCCTCCCCTTTTTTTATTTAAAACCAAAAAGGTAAATGCGCTAATTAATCTTTTCAATTATTATTTATTTAATATCTTTTGTTCTTTCACAAGTTAGGAATTAATTTCCTCTTTGCAAATTTTTTAAATCCATTAGTTTAATTAAATCCTTACTCTCTTTATTTACCCCAAGAATTTTATGAAGACCTAACTATTTCTTAGGTGGGTTCTTGTTTAAATTGTTATCTTTATTCCAGGGTCTGTTCTTAAGGTTAGACTAAAATTTTACCCTAAAAGTTTTAGATTCAGTACTTAGATTCGAACTGGGCGACACTGGGTTAGGGGAGTTGTTTAAGGATTTCTTAAGAAGTTATTGTCTTATGGATATTTAGGTTTGTTTCCTTCATCCACATCAATGCGACGTGCCCTTCAGGACGCACCACGTGCTCCAAGGGTGCCACTCGCCTCGTTCGTTTCCTTTGCGTGACGTGCCCTTCAGGATGCAACACATGCTCCAAGGGTGCCACTCGCTTCTTGTGTTTCTTTTGTACGACGTGCCCTTCAGGATGAACCACATGCTCCAAGGGTGCCACTTGCCAACTGGACTAATTGGTAGACATCTATAACCCCTGGAGTCAACACTCTGCCAGGTGAACTTGTGGGAGACTAAGGGCTCTAAGGAATAAGGCCCCCGCCTTATTGTGTGCCCCTTAGAATCATCGTGAGCGACTATCGCAGTCTTCCCTCATGGCATCCTGGATCCTCTCGAACTAGGTAATTGTTAACCTACAGTTCGAGCCACGGCGGGAGTGCTAGTAGGCGGTGGCAGGGCTGCTGTCCAAACCTCTCCCTCAACCTCTCTAGAAATTGTGTGTGGCCCCTTTACTCGATATGTGACTCTGGTCGGAAAGCTATCGTCAGCCTGCCTCATCAAAAATTATGTCAGAATGTCAACATCATATCATCAAATAAAATATCACAGTAAATAAATCAACCCAATAGCACACTCCCTGACTCAATCCGGAGTCCAAGGGGGTTCCACCGGTGCCTTTGCATCCTCAAGGTCCAAAAACCCTGCACACTCAATAAAACTAAGTCAAAATCACCTGTCTACGTCAAGCAGTAAAACATCATGTCATCTATCATAACACATCATAATCAAGGATAAATTTTTTAACATCACAAAAGTCCAGATCACTTGTGAGCAAGTGTTCTCAAAGAATAAGTTTCTCAATGCACTAGAGAGGGATGTTACAATGTTCATGTGATGAAGCGGAGGCAGCTACAAAATTTATTATTTGTTGCTTTAAGAGGTGAAAATATTGTGGGGTTGCCAACACATTCTTAGGTCATGAACCTGCCCCAATATCGCCCCACCCTGAGAACAGGTGTTTATGATTCCATCCCAATCGAGGGAACAATTAGCATCCCCTCTTCCACCAAGAAGACCTTGATACATAAGGGAATTTCCCTCAAAATTATTTTCTCTGTACCTTTCTTGAATACCACTTCTTCTCATGAAAAAGATTGATGATTCTCCACTACAAACTCAATGATATAACCCTCCAGAGTTGCGTCAACCCAGAAATACATTGCTCGAGTAATCTAGTGATCCAGCTGATGTATCTATGCCAAATTCTTTGTACCCCAAGTATATATTGTCTTGACATGTTCTTTGAACTTTAGTGCTTCTTGTAGTCGATCTACCCAATGGAACAAATCTTTCTATAATTTTACCCAAAATATCTCATACTCGTTGCTCGATCTTTAAGAATAGAAAACAAAATATCTTGCGGTGTTCGAGGTCAAATTTCATAACTCCTCTTTGTTCCATATGAATGCATCACACTTGTATTCCTACCACTGTCTAACATCATATATGTGGATCTGAGGAAGCATCCTCCTTTCAGGTTCCCTTTTAAAACAAAGATCACGATAATGAAACCATTTTGTTGGTGCAAAATTGTCAGATCAGGGTCCTCTTCAGGTTACCAACAAAAGGATACTGATACAGTATTGTGATTTGGAATTTTCATCTTCCAAGAAGGGAGGTCTCACCTGAAGCATGACCGAGACATGAGAATTAGGGAAGGGTAAGAATAACGCTTAGTCATATATGCAAGTTATCAAGATTAATACCAATCTTGCGCAAGATAGATTAACCTTGTTTTAGTCTTTAATACCTCATAACCCATGACAGAAGAAAAAAGTTGCACAAATCATCACAATGAAATACAAAATCATAATGCATAATAGACAAAACATAATATCATTACGTGCAAACATAAATCATAATATACAAAGGCCTTCTTTCAAATTTAATATCCATCAGTATTCTATTATATCAGAGTCCTTACTCAAATTTCATAGCAACTTATGTCAGACATATACAAAGTCATGATAGAGAAAATCAACAAGTACATCTCAATATAGTACAAGACCATATCATATTATCTCCAGTATCTTTCTCTTACTACCTCTATAATAATACAAAACTAGTTTCCCTTACATTCCTAATCTGGCGCGAAACTAGTTCTCACTATAGAAAATCAACCCGATTACAATCCTCTTATTTCATTATAAATTACAATCCTTGCTTGCTAATTTAGAAACCACAAGATCTCTCCTCTTCTTAATTATGTTTCAACTTCTCCTCCCAAAAATGATTATATGCTAGCCTCCAACCATTTTTTGTTCTAGCACCTTTCTTTTGTGTGATCTTTCACTCAACCTTCTTTTCCTTCTTTTGTTTGGTTTTCTTGCCCAACAATCACCAACCCTTAATTTTTTCATGATAAACCACGATGTTTAGATAAGAGTTTCAAAAAATATTATTTATTGAATTATAATAAAGTATATGTTAAGTATAACTATACAAATATGCGCTTACCAATGGAAATATTTAAAAAACAAATTGAGTAATACGAGACATTAAACTTTTCTACAAGAAGCTCATGTAACTATTTATTTCTCTCTAAAATTTGAATATGGGTAAATAAAATATAATACAATGAATTAGCCCCTTTATCTCCCCTCTCTCATGGAATCATATCCCCCTATAATGTTATCCTTATCCATATTGCAACAAAAAATATTTTTTTATTATTTTTCAATGTTCAAAGTATTACATTTCCTAGGAACTCCAACCCCTTTAAATTGTTAAGGAGCTCTGTCCTTTCCTCAAATAAACAACATACATTATTAATATCGGGACTCAAAAGCGGTGTATTAAATTTTTTATAATCAGAGCCTCTAACACTCAATAAGATCATGCTTATTCATGTGCTTATGTAGGACATATTGATATGTTTAAAGGTGTTTGACACCTCCATTAAGGAGAGGGATTTAAACATTTCCCCTATGCATGTAATGTTAGTTAACTTATGGGATAGATTTCATCTTTATAGAATGTCTTTAGTTTGGAGAATGATCACTTCAAACGTTATTTTCATGGATTCAATTGATGTTGTTAAGGAGAATATTTATATTTGGGAGGGGATTCATATCCAAAAACAAAGATTTGTATTTTCTAGAGCATAGTTAGAAGATAGTATCATATTGTGTTCTTGTAATATTTTGAAGGTCACAACTCTACATCTTGTGATTTTTTTATATAGAGTTGTGTGATGGGATAAATAATTACAACAATATTGTTGAACTCCTTATATTAATTTTAATTTATCAATCTAGGAAAGTGTTTTTTTTATGAGGTATAGTGCACTCTATATACAACTACGAAAGTTTAATCTGAACCATGAATTGATTAAGTACATGCAATATAATTATTTTATTGAATGTTTTGTTGGTTTCCTTTCTTAATAAATTAGTTCATAACCTTCACTCTCTCTTCTCTAAGAAGATAAGGAGACTATAGGGTCACTAGATAGATTCCACGAGAATAAATTACAGTGATTTTCTGAGTTATTGAGATGATGTGTCCTAGGGTCAACAACCTCTTCATCATCATTCATCACAGGATAACTATAGAAACATATTCAAGTGAAGCATATCTAAACTCTCTAGGGAGCTAGGTACTAAAATTATGCTAATAGAAGGTACATAATTCAAAATAAAATGAGAAACTCAATCTTACTTCATTATATTCTATCTATCCATCAAATAGGCTACTAACGTACACTTTTCAATCCCAAGTCAAGAAACATGGGATAAATGAGATCGATGTCATTGTTCTCTGAGATGAAATAGATAGTGCAAATAAGATCACTCAATCAATAAATAATACTCAACAATTATTAATATCATATTCAAATGATATAGAAAAATATTTTTAATACCATAATATAAAGTTGTAAGTAAAGTATTTAAGAAGGGAAATTACAAATTGAAAGAACGAGAAGAAATTGAAAAACTAAATTGTAATCTAGGAAATTGTAATCTAGTGTAGAATTGGAAGTGACATAGGTAAAGGAGTTCCTTTCATTCCATCAAGTGGGATATACTCAAGTTTATCACATGACCCATTAATTAAATCTCCAAATATTCAAATTCCAAAAAACAATATTCTTTACTCAAAAACTTAGAATCATAAAAGCAAAGTTTTTCTACAATTTGAATGTACTATATGGAAGTGTTACACCAAGAAGAAGTAGTATTTTACCTTCATTATATCCTTACTTATAATGAAAAATTTGAAATAGACCTCAATAAATCATTGATTGAAATATGATTGTGTGCTTGTTTCCTAAAATTAACTTTGTTTCAAGTGACCTATTTTCTCCCTTCTACACATAGAATTCCTCCAATCACATATTGAATTAGGAGCATGGATAATTGGTTGTTTTGAGCTCTTGGATCCCTTAGATATTTGAAAGATATATAGTGGCTCATTGATGGAGATTGACTAACAAAGGTGACAAAGATTTGGTTTTCTTTCTTCAACATTATCCATTAATATAAAAAACACATAATTTCATTCAAAAGTTCATCTAAAGCATCTCACATAAACATTGAGAAGTCAAGAAATCATAAAATGCAACATTGATAACCCAAATGTTTCTTATTTATCATAATATTTAGAATTTCATGTACACTTTGGTTTCTTAGGGAACAAAATAAAACAGATGAACTATAAGATGGGCCTTGAAATCCTACTATCTAATGGCCCATCATCATGCCCCAAATTGGAGGCTTTTCACATCATTGTGCAACCAAAAATGTCATCCTCTAACACCTTTCTTGTAATCCCTATGAACTATAATGTATTATGTAAATGTGACTTAGGTTGGTGAGCCAGTATGTTGAAAAGTCGGTGTCCCTAGAAATGTAATAGATCTATGTATATTAATAAAATACATTGCTAATTGCAATATGAACAAGAACAAGAGATTGGGGTCTAAAGGGGATAAGTATTTAATTATTAATTTTATTCACCCATCCTAGTTTTAGTGGGGAAAGTGGTTACATGAGCTTTTTAAAGAGTCCATGTGGTTCTTGGTTCTTGTAATTATATAAACTCTTCCCATGGGTTGTGTAGGCATTTTTCTTGGTTGGTTTTTCATGGTTGGGGCACATTCATTTGTTTCTCATTCATTGATCACTTATTTGGGGTGTTAATCATTCATTCACTCATTCACTCTTGGTCATTTGTGTGTTTTTTGTTTGGGCATGGAAATGAATGATGGGAGGTAGAGAGCCATTGTTATATGGTTGTGAGGAATTGTTGTTTATTATATAAATGAATGAATGTCTGAGTTCTTTGATGCATTGGAATGTTGAAAATAACTATCCGTATTTGATAATCCTTGAGATTTTTAGCATTGATATTTCTTGACTAGTAGCACTAGAGCCATAGAAATAAATTATAACATCTCAAGGGAGTACATGGCATATAAAGGGGATCATGTCTTTGGGTTGTGTAGGATGAAGGAGAGGAGGTTGACATTATGATTGGTGTGTGGTTTGGAAAACCTAAGAGCCTATGAGCTAATTATTGTGTGTAGAGTTGACCTAGGACCATCCTTTTGGATTCATACTCTTGGCTCGAGGATGACCCATTGTTGATATTTTGAACAACATTATCTATGGTTGGGAGGAACATCCTTGGTCTATATCTAGTTAAGAAGAAAAGGTAAAGGACATGGAGACATAGGTTGTGTGGGAACCAGTAATATGATGAGTGGAAAAGGTATAGGATACAAAAAAAAAGGAGAAAACAACACTCTTTAGGTCAATAATCAATAGCTTCAAAGGAAGCAAAACCAACTGTCTTAAATGATTATTAAATAGTAGCGTCAAAGGTAGATCAATTGGGGGGTTAACAAGGGAAGAGGCACCAAATCCAACAACATACATTCTTTAATGATTATGGAGAGGGAAAGACCAGGTGAATGGTTTAATGAATGATAAGTGCTCGTTGTGTTTTCTTGTATATTTATATTATGTTGTGTATTATTATTATCTTTGAGATGATTTGTTTATTCTGTACATGTTTGCTATTAATTCTATGAATGACATGTTGTTGAGCATTGTTTTATGGTTTAGCATGTTCTAATATGATTTGGATTCATATTTCTTGGATTGAAAGAATGGAAAAAAAAATTGTAATCAATCCAAGAGGGTGAATTTGGAAGTACTTGGGAAATCGGTACATTTCAAGTCAATATCCAGGAAAAATGTTTTGGTATTTTTTGTACCAAGTATGCCACAAAGTGGTATTACGAGCGCTTTTAAATGGTGTTTTGAGGTAGTGTGGCCCAACCTGCTGGTTGGGTATGTTTCAAAGTTTTATCAAAGTGAATGTTTTCATGTGATAGTTGTGGGGTATGTTACAAATTGGTATCTCAGTTGTAGGTTAGAGAATTGGGCCCTCAAGGGCTTGTTATAGAACAAAAAACGTTGTTTGCATGATGATTTTATTTTGGGTGAAATTCTTATTTTCTATAGGGAAACATCCGGGGGGAGAATTTTTCATCGAGCCTTATTTTTCTCGATCTGGGCATCAAAATCAAGAATTATGCCTCCTGGAATTCCAGTGCACAACAATCGTCGATCAAGCCTCATGTGGATCCAAATCCATATATATGTGATTTTGTGTTTCTCTTTACACAATATGTAATAGGAGGGATTGTCCTAACATGTTTATAAGCATAGGGAAACCATTTATGAATTGTTCTTGAAGAAAAAAGAGTTGCAAAACCCTGAAGAGCTTGTGCCTAGTTTAAATTTTTATCACCACCTCATAGCCCAATCTGTATGCCGATTCAGTTCCAAAAATTCATCATACATGCTAGTTGTCACCATTTGATAGGTTGTCTCTCCACCACATTTCAGTTGGATATTGGTGTAAAGGTCAAGACCCATGCAAAAAGGTTATGGACCGAACTAAAAATTCCTTTGAAAAATGTTGAGTTTGGGTGTTTTGATTGGTGGCTAGTGGAAAAAAATCTTGGTTGAACCATGGAACACATCAGAGTGATATGGAATTTTTAGTGGGGTCTCCCGGTGACCCAATGGACTGAACCATAGTCGATTGGAAGGGAGATGGATAGAAGCTTGTGCAGGGCGTCAAGTGGCTCAGTGGGCTAGTGGACCAGACCATACTGAAATCGATTGGAAAGTGTTGTATAGAATATTACATGGGGATTCTAGTGGGAATGTGGATCAGTGGAACAGATTAGATGGATGTCATATCATGGGGAATTTGATGGAGGTTTGTGCTAGGTGGCCTGGTATCCCGATGGAATGGACTGGATTGGAGGTGTATAAAGGCAAGGAGAAACATAAGTAGTCTCCAGTGACCGATGGACTAGTGATCAATCCATTCTAGTTCCCCATCAGTGTCATTTCATCAACAGTGTCAATAGATTTCCACATAGGAAGGATTGTCTTACAGTTTCAAAAAAAATGTCTGAAGACATTTTCTTATTTTCTCCATATAGGGAGTAGACAAATTTATATTGAAATGAATTTTTTTGGGTTTTGTCTACAAAGAGGATATATACAAAAGCACCAGAGATGGAAACTTTCCATTTGTTCTTGGATTTATCAGAAATTAAAAAATAATGATTTTTAAAGATCTTGGTCCAGATCATTGGTAGAGATCCAAATTAAGCTAAAATTCTTGGAGAGAGTCTAGAAAGAAAACATGGAAATAACCCATGAATGGATTGAATAAAATATAATGGGTTTGCAATGGGGATGTTGAAATAGGCCAAAATCCACTATTCTAGTCCATTTTGGGGGGATTTTGAGGATTTTCGGAGGAGAAGAAGTTATCTTAGATCACAAAACTAGAAAAAATTATTTAATCAACATTTTATATACTCATCAAGATAGAGAGATATACGATTTTTCTAAGAATTGTTTTTGGAAAAAAATTGTAAAAGGACAGTTGCAAATTCCAAATTGTTGTAGAATCTTGTTGGAGAATCCAATTTCAAATATGAAAGTTTTTTTTTTTTCATGATAGTAAATACTATATGTTCTTGATATAAAAAATTTATTGGTTCTATACATATTTTCTTCTAAAATGGGAAGAAGTTGACCTCTGGGATTTATTGTACCTGTGAAAACCAGTGCAAAAAAAAAATGATGAAACTGTTGATTTCAGAGAGCCACACATTTCATCTCAAAGATCATATTGAAGGACAAGATTAGTCATTGGAAATAAACTAAAGAGGAGGAGAAACATTTCCACCCATAATTTTGAGTTAAGAAACATATTTTTCTCATAATATTAAAGAAGGCCTCTGGTGCTTTGTAGGTG
>ML821533.1:0-21908 GCA_009831015.1 Picea engelmannii
AATCAATAATAATTATATTATTAATTATTATCTTTAGAGAATGTCTTCCCGATGTTGTCAAAACATCAACACTCCCTCTCAACAAGGGAGACATTCTGCAACATGCCACTCTTATCTTTGAAGTATACAAAATTCACCCTAGACTCATGACACTTGTCTGTTAGTCTTGGGAGACATCTCTCTCCCACCTGAACCAAGGAGAAACTCCTTCTGCGATTCTCCCTCTGAGCCAATTAACTCTCTCTAATATTAGGCTCACTTTGGGTCCACATGTAATAACATATATCATCTTGAGTCTTTATCATTCCTTGTCAAATCACCATGACTAGGACAAAGACTACACCAGGATCTTTCACCATAGGCACACACCTATGAGTGAATGTCGGCTTGATGCTAATTGACACGTGGAAAGCACTTCAAGCACCTCGAGTCCATATTATTCCTTGTCATGATCAAGGAAGGACTACGTCTGGGCCCATTTATCACAAGTGCACCTTTGTGATAAATGTATCCTATCTCCCTTGGTCTGCAACCCAATATAGGAGAAGTTATGCCCGATGCTGAAACATCAACACTCCCTCTTAGCTAGGGAGGTATCTTTCCATAGTAGTACACAACTACTGTCTAGAGACACGCAGTCTCCGCCAGTGGTACAAAACCACCATAGTAGTAAAGGATTTGTTACACATGTCACTCCCATGTCGACTTCTAGAGGCTACTCCCTCTAGGAACACTTAGGGTCAACTCACCATAGTATGAGACATCAAGGGTCAACTCCCTTGACATGTCCTCATGTTCTCTCCACATGGGACGATGGGCTATAAGACCAAGTGCACTTATTCCTTATCGAATAAGTGTTCCACTTATCCCTTCTCGAATAAGTGTCTTCACAGATCAACTCAATTCAATTCACAGAGGAGTACGATCTAGATAAAGTTTGTCACACATGGAACTCCATGTGGACTTTTAGAGGCTACATCCTCTAGAAACACTAGGGTCAACTCCCATATTGGATGACATCAAGGGTCAAATCCCTTGACATGTCCTCATTTTCTCTCCACATGGAACATTGGGTTATAATCCCAACCACACTTATTCCTTCTCGAATAAGTGTTCCAGTTATCCCTTCTCGAATAAGTTTCCTCACAGATCAACTCAACTCAATTCATAGAGGAGTACGATCTGGAGAAAGTTTGTCACACATGGCACTCCATGTGGACTTCTAGAGGCTACACCCTCTAGAGACACTAGGGTCAACTCCCATAGTGTATGACGTCAAGGGTCAACTCCCTTGACATGTCCTCATGTTCTCTCCACATGGGATGTTGGGTTATAAGCCCAAACACACTTATCCCTTCTCGGATAAGTGACCCACTTATCCCTTCTCGGATAAGTGTCATCACAGATCAAATCAACTCAGTCACAGAGGAGTACGATCTAGAGAATGTCTCAGGAAGTTGCAAACATCAATACTCCCTCTCAGCGAGGGAGGCATTCTCTGCCACACCAAGTCTGTCACGGAAGTACTTAAACTTCATCCTGGTTTGGTAAGAACATCAACAACCTGCTCATCTGTAGGAAGGTATTGCACCAATACTTCCTTCCTTTGCACCATGTCTCGGATGTAATGGTACTTGATCTCAATGTGGTTCGATTTGTTATGAAACACTGGATTATCAGATATCATCATACAACTTTGGTTACCATAATGAATAATGGTGGAATCCATCACATGTTCGAATAAATCGACACAGAGCTTGTGAAGCCACATTGCTTCACGAACTGTCATAATTAATGCAGTGTACTCTGCTTCTGTTGTGCTCAAAGTCACAAAAGTTTGTTTCCTGCTACACCAAGAAACCATGGAAGATACCAAAGTGAAGCAACACCTGAAGGTGCTCTTTCTTTCCACTATGCTCCCTACCTAATCAGAGTCAATATATTCCTGCCATATCATATCAATACTGTAAGTATATCTCAGACCATGTCAAACTATGCCTCGCAAGTATCTCAACACATGCTGCGCACTCACTGCATAGCAATTATTTGGTCTGGTGTTAACCAGATACATCAGTTATCCAACCAGATGTCTATAAAGAGTCATATCAATTTCATCATAATCGGAAGAAGACACACTTAGTTTCTTCAGATTCATCATCATTGGTGTAGCCACGAGCTTCAAGTTCAGTATCTCAAACTTCTTGAATATCTCAACTGTGTACTTCCCCTGACTCAGGAAGATCTCATCAGTTCTCTGCCACACCTCTAGTCCCAAGAAGTAGTGCATCATACCAAGGTACTTCATCTCGAACTCAGAGGCCAACACATACTTGCATTCAATAATAAGTCTCTCTGTACCGGTGAGGAACAAATCATCAACATAGATGACCAGAATCAGGGACTCACCATTAACAATATTGTAGTACAGCCTGGGATCGAAAACAATTTGTTGAAGCCCCAAAAATCATTAGGTGTCCATCGATCCTTGCATACCAAGCTCGAGGTGATTGCTTGATTCCATACAAGGCCATATTCAACTTGCACACATGAGAATCCTTCTCATGTAGCATGAAGCCATATGGTTTCTCGATGTATACTTCTTCCTTAATCTATCCAATGAAAAAGGTTGTCTTTAAATCCATCTGATGTACTCTCTAGCCCATGGATGTTGCAGGGGAAATAATCATCCAGATAGAAGTGTATCGAGCAACAGGAGAAAATGTCTCCTCATAATCTATTCCCTCCACCTGAGAGAATCCTCTAGCAACAAATCTCATTTTGTGCCTCTTGATGCTCCCATCAACTGTGTGTTTGATCTTATAGATCCATTTGGAAGTCACTACAGACTTTCCTTCAGGTCTCAGAGCAATATCCCACACATAATTCTTCATGATGGACTAATACTCCTCCATCATGGCATCTCTCCATACTAGATGCCTCCTTATAACGGGAAGGATTGGAATCAATGATATGGATCATAGCTACAATAGAGCACAAATATCTCTGAGGTATCTTTCTCTCTCGAAAGGTACCATGAGGATTTGCATGTCCTTCTGCCTCCTACAGAGTCTGACGAGTCCATACAAGTATCTTCTGACCTACTGCAATATCTCTGGGAACATTAAGTGGAGAAACAAGATCAATGTGATCAATTTGATCAATAGGTGATGTCTCCCTCTGAACTGCTGGAGCATGAGGGGAAGAAGGCACCATCTCTTCTTGTCTATCACTATCAATATCCATGTGAGATCCTCTAGATCTCCTGAAGGATACCTCCTCGTTGAGGGTAACATTTCTGCTCACCTCAATCTATCTCTGACCAGGGATGTAGATCTAGTATGCCTTTGAAGACTCAATGTACCCCACAAATGTACCCTTTCTTCATGAAGGGTCTAGCTTGGTCATTTTCTCCTTGGGTACATGAATGTATACTTGACACCCAAATATCTTAAGTGTCCAACTTCAGACTTCACTCCGGTGAAGGCCTCCTCAGGAGTCATGTTCCTCAAAGTCTTGTGAGGACTTATGTTGTGAACGTACACTATAGTCATGGATGCCTCTGCCCACAGAAACGTAGGTAAATGCTAATCATACTAAGTAATTTTGGACCATACTTGATATATTGAGGTTCCCTCATGAAACCAATGTCTCAAGAATATCGAGGTTCCCTTATGGAGCCAATGTCCCCCAAGGCATATGAATGTTTCCTCATGAAACCAATGTCTTGGTTCCTTTATTTGACTGTCTAAGTCATGAGATCTTGGTTCCTTCATCTCTGACTAGGTCAAATGATACATAGTCAAAGTTTTGATACACTGACAAACAATCAATCTCAAGGAAAACAATAAATCTCAACGATATAGGTTAATGGATGCAATACATCCTGAGTAGCACTTCGTGGAGTTCAGAGCCGAGTTTACCGGATGGTCCTATGAAGAAGGGATTACGCATGCCTTTCCACATACCGGCTACAGCTATGTCCTGGTTGCCTAACATTGGACTTCACTGACCAATGACGTCAGATTCACTCAGCACACGAATGTCATCGGGTGTGTCGATGAGGCGGTGCATGAGCGCAATGTAGTGTGTCACGAAGTCACCATGGCTGGCGTCATTGAACTCTAAGGAAACCGTGTTCTGCAAAAGCACTTTAGTCTGCATTTCTTGTACGTTGATCTACGGAAGGTAGAGCGTGCCCGAGTATGTGTAGAATCATACCTCTGGGCTGGAGGACGAATTGAATATAATACCTCCCTTTACCAACTCTGTCATGTTGTATGACTTGAGAACATCACGTCCCAGTCAAAATCTTGATGGCCACTAAAGTAGTCTCCTCTAGAAAGCATAACAAATATGCATGGCTCAAATAAATTGTCGAATGGACCCCAAGCGGTCTGTCTTCCTAGTAGTCGTCCATTATTCGTGTTTGCACTAATGGTGAACTAGAGCACAACAGTTTAGAATTACTTGAACTCTGTGAGTTTGTGAAATCGCTCCACTTACGTGCGGTGTGCCTCTAGAACCAATTGATTTTGCGAACAACAGCTAAATCCGAGCAAGCACTTGTTCTTTAAGTTATATTATTGGCATCATTGACCAGGATAAAATCACTCACCTTGCATGGCAGTGTCCTCTCTTTAAAGCCAAGGATTTGGCATCAATCTCTTGAACCCAATGATTGAGTTGTTCATATGGAAGATTCTGGACGTGGCCAAGGGTTTCAACGAGCCATTGGAAAGATAACTGATATTTATATATGACGTAGAGGGTTGTACATTACCCTGCTGCTATGTATCATAGAAAGCTATCTCTCATTTTCCTGGGCCCTCCCGTGAGGGAGTCGATCCCAAACCTGCCCTGATACCATGTTGGTTGTTCTTCATATGAGATATGATAGATATTCAATATATTATTACAATAATGAGTGTTCCATATATAGGGAACATAAGTTGACCATCCATGAAAGGATGCGTCCCTTGAATAATCAATAACTATTTATTATTATGATTTACTTATTATATACTATATTTAATAATCAATAATAATTATATTATTAATTATTATCTTTAGAGAATGTCTTCCCGATGTTGTCAAAACATCAACAAATCCACATGCAACGGAATACATGATAACATTCAAGCATCACAAAACATGCATAAAATACATAATTAAGCACAACAATGGTACTTATCTTTTAGCTGGAGTAAATGCACCAATTGTGTGCAAACCTCCCGGCCTTAGACCGCACTACTCATCACTCTCAGCAGTAGGTCACCCCCGAGTTGGGACTAAACTCCACCAGGCAAGGGAATTCTAGGCTTGGCAAGGACAACAAGGAAGTTGCACAAACAAACAGGAAGGATATTTTATCCCAGGAGCCCCTTACGCCCACAACACATAGACCCTCATTCCCCACATGCTTGCTCCACTCAAGGAGGATACACCTTCACTAATACAAGTCCATTGACTAGTACACCTCCCTTTCCTTGGGCTTCAACAACAGGCTGGACCAGAAGTCTCAGAGTACTGTAGCTGCTACGACACTCCCTTTCAGGAGAACTCACTTCCCAACAGACTCTCTCACATGGGAGAGCTACTCATAGGCCTGAAAACCTGCCTCTTCAACCAATCTTCGACTCAACTATAGCCAGGTATGAGTGACAACAACAACAATAGGGAAAAATGGTTATGGACACCCAAAAAGGCAACAACCTAATGCTAAGTCACAACATGACTCAGGTAACTACAATTGCGTCGAGCTTCACAGGAAGTAGCACAGGATGGATTCACAGTGTTTGTTTTCTGAAATTCATGAAGGAATGCAGAGCTCAGATGACAGAGGTCTCGGTTCAGACAGAGGATGGGAGAATGGACTCGCCAACTCACGTGAAGGATGGTCGAATGACCAATGAACTACCAGCATGATTTGAATCACAGGTTACTGGTTCCAGAGATCCGTGATGCATGCTCCCCATTCACGATTAGACAGTGGGTTGAGAATGGCAAGCCAACCCACAACACAACTGACGCTTCATCTTTTAACTGCATGAGCCTAGGTCGACACTTGTCTTCCTGAAGCTGCATGCGCTCCATTTAGCCTATGTCCCCAGCTACCAGGAACTTAGGATAAAAAAACATATTATGTCCACCTTAGTTTTCAGGAAATAATATTAAAATATTATTCCTCTAGAGGTAATCCCCCCAACTTATCCCCTAGGCCCAAATACTTATCCCCCTCCCTTGCCCAACCTTGTTGATTCAGATTATTTTCGGCACGAAATGAGAGAGAAGATATAATAAATAAATGCACAAAGATATCATAGATATTCAATAATATAACATAAATGTATCAAATATGCAATCATAAACATAGATATACAGTAATACACGATTTCTATTAATGAAATAAATGTACAAAGATTGTAAAAATGCAGAGTGAAAGACTCGCTAGAATGGTGGCAGCTTATCTCTGAGAAGAGATGTGACGACTACTCCAATTCGCAAGAAGATGATTACCATGAGGATTTGAAGGCATTTTTACAATAAACAAGAATGCAAAAAACCTTAGACATCCAAAAACCTAACCCTAGGATATGAAGTGACAAAAGTCACATGGGCCCCATTTGGGTAAGTTAGTGCATCAACTTCCCGGGGTCGTAACTTTTGCATACGATATCTGTTTTAGGCGCATGATAGCCCATTGGAAAGGTATCATCGAGGAGATTCATTTTAGGCACAATACCAAAGGAACTTTCATATTGAAAACCTATTTTTCCAAAAAAACATCGTTTAAGGACTCAAAATGACTCCAGAAGTGAAAACTGCTAAAAAAGTAAATTACCAAAATTGCCAGAAAACTGTTTTGAGCCAGTTGGAAAAGGTGGGTGGCCATTGATATCCACCTAGATCAATCCTCCCTCCTTAGGAATCAATGGTATCCATTGCGTTGAGTGCCCGGGGGAGAGGGAAAAGTGTTTGTTGAATCTTCATCTTGATGAGTTGCTTGCCTTGTTGGAGAAGTTGCGTTGCTTAGCTTGTTGAAGGTTGTCACGAACATGTGGCTGGAAGGGTTGGAACTTTTTAACCAGTCTGGCTACATGATATGCTTGTGTGCACCAGGAATATTTGTGCTTTGTTGCAACCTTGTTGACCTTCTTCTGTTGGATAGAAGGTGCTTGGGCCGAGGTTGTAGTGGTTGCAGTATCCTTCTGTTCACCTTTTGAACATATTGTGAAAAAGCTAAATTTTGTAGTATGAGATACTACCTTGCAACACTTCTTAGGTGGGACAATAGTCGGAATTACCTCTGGTATTCTGTAGAGATGACACCCCAAAGTAACAATGACACTACGGGGTTAAGACTCATAAATAACATGGCGCTTCCACATATATGGTTGGCCCAAGAGAACATCACAAACATCCAGTGGTGCAACATCACATAATACCTCATCCTTGAAGGTATGTATGCCATATGACAATTGACATTGTTGGCTGACACGAATATCTCGTCCTTGGCGAAGCCACCTGATGTTGTATGGTTGTGGGTGTGGTGTTGTCGACAATCCCAATTGTTTGACGACCTCTGCTGAAATGAGGTTCTTCTGGCTTCTGCTATCAACAATAAAATGCAGTGGGGTCCCCTTCACCCACATTTGTGAATGAAAAAGGCGCTCCCCCTCTTTTGGATCTGTTGGTTCTTCTAGTTGAATTGTTGTGGTCACGAAAATAGCAGTGGGGTCTGCGTCGGTGATCTGTCTTTTACCAGTATTTTCAGAATCAGATTTAGAATCAAGGTTCATCTCCTTATCTTTGATTTTGGACACGAATGACTGTTTTGAGCAACATTCATCGATGTTGTGCCAGAAGATTTTGTGGAAATCACACCATTTTCTGGTGTCCTTCTTTGTCTTCCCATGACCCTTCTTTTCCTATGGCTTGGACTGGTTTTCGGGAGACTGTTTGTTAGGGTCGTCTTTGTCATACTTTGGTTGTTGTGGATTTGCAGACCCAAACTCCCATTTGTTCTGGTGCTTAAATTTCTTCTTGATTTTAACAACATATCGATAAGAAACACTGAGTGATGAGATGTCCAGAAAATCCATTTTGGTTTGGATGTATCTGTGTAGAGCCCCATGGTGTTTCAGAACTAAATGTCATTTGGAGTCTTTGATACCTAGCTTGGTGCACAAGGTATGGAAGGTATTCCTGAACTTCAAAACTTCTTGGCCCCTCTCTTTCCGCAGTGTGGTCCATCTCATGTATTGGTCCTCATAGTTTCCATCAGGGTAATATTATTCCTTTACCGCATTCACAAAAAAATCCCAAGTGGGATCGGCCCCATATATTCTAGAATCCTCTATGGAACTTTGCTCCCAGTAAGTTTTCCACCAATGTTTTACATGGGGGAGAGATTTAAGGAGTGCGAATGTGATCTTTTCCCTGTCGGAAAAATGGTGAACAGAGAAATAACCATCTAGCAGATTTAACCATTTGTCTAGGGTATCCGCATCTGTCTGACCTTTAAATATGGGAATATCAAAATTAAATTGTACCTTAAAAGGAGAGGTGCTTCCAAAGTGGTTGTTTGATGAATATGCACCTGTTTCTATCGACATAAATTGAAGGATGTGGGAAAAATTTTCCATCATTTCATCCCTCTATCGCGTGAGGGCTTGCTCAAGCAACATATTTATAGGATCATCTGCTCCGTAATTTTTATTTTCTTCTGCCATGGAGGGTTTCTTGGGTGTGAGAGAGTGATTGTATTCAAGAGCGACAAGCTCGAGACCCAACTTGGTATACTCGGACCTCGTCGGGGACATGCATTGAAAAAATGATCAAGAGCATCCTGCTCTGATACCACTGATCCAGATTATTTTCGGCACGAAATGAGAGCGAAGATATAATAAAGAAATGCATAGAGATATCACATATATTCAATAATATAATAGAAATGTATCATATATGCAACCATAAACACAAATATACAGTAATACACAATTTTTATTAATGAAAGAAATGTATAGAGACTGTAAAAATACAGAGTGAAAGACTTGCTAGAATGGTGGCAACTTATCTCTGAGAAGAGATGTGACGACTACTCGCATTCGCAAGAAGATGATTACCATGAGGCTCTGAAGGCCTTTTTACAATAAACAGAAATGCTAAAAACCATAGACATCCAAAATCCTAACCCTAGGAGATGAAGCGCCAAAAGTCATGTGGGCCCCGTTTGGGTAAGTTAATGCATCAACTTTTCGGGGTCGTAATTTTTGCATACTATCTCCATTTTAGGTGCATGATATCCCGTTGGAAAGGTATTGTCGAGGAGATTCATTTTAGGCATAATAACGAAGGAACATTCATATTGCAAACCTGTTTTCCCAAAAAACATCGTTTAGGGCCTCAAAACGGCTCTGGAAGTGAAAACTGCTAAAAATAGTAAATTACCAAAATTGCCAGAAAACTGTTTTGAGCCAGTTGGAAAAGGTGGGTGGCCAACGATATCCACCTAGATCACTCGTGGAATATTAGTCACCCATCACTCTTTCTTCGTGGTCGGTCTACATGGAGAGATGTTTTTATATTAACAAAGTGCATAATTACATGTACAAAATAGGCTCCTGGGGTTTAACACCTAGGCTCTCTGGCCTACTTGCACATAATCTTACCATATTACAATTGCTCGGTTCACCAGCCTAGAAAAAATGTTTACAATACATATATATAACTGGGGCTTGTCCTTGGGGTATTACAATCCCCTCCCCTTATTTTCTCACTGTCCTCAGTGCAACTTACTTACACATATATAATTCAAAAATTCTTCAAAAGCTCCAAGATTTAGCTATTGGAATCCCATTATCCAGCTTTACTTTCAAGCACCAATTCTGGTATCCATACTGCAACTGAAACTCAATTTCTCTATTCCATAGATTTGCTTCAAGAAAGCATTTAGCTTATTGTTCCTTATTACATGCTTCAATTAAACCTCATTGAAAGCATCGAACAACTGTAGATCCACGATGTTCCATCCATTGATAAAATCTCAGTAGTGCTATGAATCCACATGCGTAAACACTCTACTCATACACCTATTCATTCAGAAGCAACATTAGAACATACATGCAATATATATACAGGCAATTCTAATAACATTATAACCTGTATACGAATTACGAGATACATAGGATACAATGAATAGAGAATTGATACTTATCTTTTGATTGAGAAGACTTCCATATCAACATGGTCTAGGCCAAAGTACCAAACCCAAACAACATTCCAACCAACGGTCTCTCTTCCCCACATGCTTGTCCCACCCCGGGAGTGTTCACCTTCACTGTCACACAGTCCATCGGTTGTTACACCTCCATTTCCTTGGGCTTTAGCAACAGGACGGACTAGAAGTCTTAGAGCACCATGGCTTGAGGAGTTCCAACTGCCCTCAGATCGGTCTCCAATCAACATCTTCCCCGAGATACTCTTTGCAGTCAACATTCTAAATTTTATCAAAATCATCTCATCTGCATCACCCACATGCATTTATCATGAGAGAACATAAAACAATTCATTTAGGAACTCCAACTTAGCTCAAAAAGGAATTCAACTTTTTCCCCAAAACATGAAATTCCATTTCATAATTTTTCTTGGTTGTTTCCATATTAGGAATGCAACCTTCCTTGTGGTTTTCCACAAGCACCAAACTGCATACCATTTTCCTGCAAGGCTTCATCTTGCATACTGCCAACAATTGTAAGTATTTTCTGTACATCATAATTCAATTGCAATATGTACAAAATCTTATGCATTGATATTAGAATTTCCCACACTTAGCAATTCAATCATAATTACCCAACAATTAAAAATTAGAATGACTCATCATTCTATGCATATGCATGTTCATAATTAATAACAATAAGTTCATTATTTCTTCTTTTGAACAAGAAAATTTTCTGTAGTCAATGCTCATGTGACTACTTGACTTGCAACTTTCCTGTTACAATGTCTAACACCTCCCTGAAATGTCCTCAACTTCATGAGTTAACAACATTTCAGCTGTTAGTAACAATTATTTCCATGCAATAATATATATGCATGTACTTACAAAACTCATTTAGCCATTGCATTTAGTACACAATTCTATCTCTTACTATGCATGAGTGCAATTCTCAGTGCATACTTATTCAACGCACCTTGCATTGGATTACATAATTCCCTTTATCCCAGTCATGTATCTCACCATCCATGAGTTGGAATTCTAGCCAATGTGTTGACACATTCTCCACACTCCTATTGTCTTCCCAATTAATTGGATGCCTTCCTTTTCAACCCGAACACTACACCAAAAATATAATTCTGTGGTGTTCATCAGTGTTAGCAAAAAGGTTGCAGTCCAAGTTTTATTTAAAGGTAGAAATATTTTAGTACCTATGTGGCTCATAACCTTTCCATATCCAACCATGTCCTGGTCTCATACATGACTAACTTACTGGCATTCATTCCTATAACAAGTTCTTATCTTTTAATTATTTGATTATTACCCCATAACCAAATTAATCATGACATTCTACTATGTCAGTGTGTGCATTAAGAAGCTAAAAGCTTTGAATTAATACAAGACTCCAACCTTTACCACATCCAGTGGTAAGCATCAATAATATAATCATGTGATTTTATAAAATAACTTTGGCTCAGGAAATTCTTACCTAAATTTCCTTTCAACAGTTATTCAAAAAGAGTAAAAAAACTCATACCTGCATGACTCCCATTATTAAATTTTATACTACCTGAATGTATGATGGAAATAGAAGATTTCATGCTTCTTTTATCAAACTTATAACCAACACTTCAACTCTTTGTTGCTTCCCTCCTTATGCAACAACATCACCAACAACACTTGCAAACATGCAAGCATTCTTTCCTCTGGCTGACCCAACAAGCCATAACAAACTTGCTGCCACAGAAATTGCAACAACTTCTTTCCCATGTGCATATTTTCCTTACTGAACCCATAAGTCTACAATTCTTCCCAGGTTCTTGAATCTTCTTGTGCTCTCATTGTAGTCACTGTACATGACTATTTCTACCTTGAGCACTTTCGACGCAGTGCCCCTACCTCAGCGGGGTTTGCTGACCTCCTGTTCAAAGGATCTTTCAATATTCTGAGTCGAATTGACTCTTCGGGCTTGTGATTGAACCCAAAACAATTATACACAAGCCCCCTTTTCTCCTTTAGGCGCAGTTCCTGCCAGACCCACGGGTTATTCCTACGTGCTTCCAAAATTCCAAGTTTCAGGCGCTAGCCTCTTTTTCATTAGCCCTTTCCTTCATATGACCCTGGGCTATGACCTCATGGAAAATTGTGATTGTGGCTGTGGGAAAGAGTGGTTTTAGGCCAACCCTCTTTTCGCCCCGCAATTCACCTCCGACTACCACGTATCACTTTGTTAAAACCGTGGTATAAATTGTGACCCGATCTCATATTTTTAACATCTGAGCAAGTTCTGGCCCCACAATCTAGCTCGTTTGTCGATATCCAATCCCTTGGCGATGATCCGCGATCAACGGTTGCTATCTATCCTCCCTTTTCTACCTTATTTCCTCCTTCCACACACGATCCCATATCTACACGATCTGTCGACATGTAGCTCCCTTCCAAATCAACGACTACAGTTTATTCCAGCTCTCCGACCCTCGGGAGTTTCAACTCTCAACTATCTTCTTTTCCCCGTATGACAATCTTCTAGAGTGGAAGATCTATTAACACCTATCCTTAACGATCAGATGATTCTGTTGAACTCCAGCTCTCCGACCTTTGAGAGTTCTCACGTATCCACACAGACAAATATCCAGAGTGAATTTCCTTGGAGTGACAGATCTTTTGCTACGCGTCCTCTCCAAATCAACAATCGTGATTCTCTTCGGGACTTCATCTCTTTCATCCTCTTCTTTCCTCTAGAGTGCTCTGTACCTAGAGTTCCAGATCTTGTGCCACGTGTCCACTTACAGATCAATGACCAAGATTTACTTCGGTTGTTTCTCTTCCTCCTTGTCCACAAACTTCCGAAGTTGTGGATCTTACGCCACCTGTCCTCCTTGACGATGGACGATCCCAAATCGCTTCGGAACTTCAACAAGTCTACTACTCCTGCGCACACAAGGGTTAATTCTTGTGCGCTTACCTCCGGATCCAATGGTTGTTGGTCCTTTGCGCTCAGACCTAATGGATGGGATCTGTTCCTCTCCTCTGAGCTTTCTTTGTTATGTTGGATGCCGATCTAATGGTCCAAGCTCCTCCCCACAACTGATATGACGAATGTTGTTTCCCCTCCTCTTGAGATTTTGACTTCTTCCGCCTTGGAATATTTTGTCAGTGTTCAAAGGTTTCGACCTTTGACCTTTCTCCTACGAGTCCACCTCCTGGATCTCGTCTTCGGTCTCGTAAGTGTTATCTCTTCTGAGCTTTAGGAATTAGAATGAGTCCATCTTCCATGCACTCCTTGCATTATCTCTTATGAACTTTTCGAATTACTCAGTCTCCTAAGGGTCTCGACCCTTTTGTTTCCTTTCAAAGGAAAACTTCGTGCCCTCCTAGCAACCTTCTGCTCAAAGCACACCTTGCTGATCGTTTTCTACAGAGTGTTCAACATCTCTATGAGTATCTTCCTTTGATAATATTCTCCCTAAACACGACAAAGAGTTTTCTCTGTGTACACTTGCACTCGCTCGATGCCCGCCTGGCAGAGCCCTACAGAGTTCTTAGTGACTCTATCTCTCTTTGAACTCAACATAGAGTTCCTCCTGTGCACTCCTTGTACTTCTGCTAATGAAGGTTCAACAATATCTCTCCTGAGCTTCTCTGAGGTTAAATTACCTCTGTCAATGCACTCCTTGCGGAAAATGTGCACTGCTTGCACTCGAAAACTCAAAGAAGAGAAACAATTAAAAATTATTCAATACTTCACTAGTCTATGCATTCAAACCATGAAAAACATATAAAAACACAATAATGAGCACAAATACATAAACACACTATATGTAGGAAAAAATGCTTTTCTATTATCTCTGTGAGTGTCTCCTAAGTGTTATGTGAAAATTCGATGTATTTCTGACACTCGCTGAACTCTGCAAACACAACATGTAGTCAATCGGAATTTGTCAGGCCATCATTCCTTAACAAATCCCACAACATTCATAAACCAATCTGATTTAAGAAAACATTCAGATTTCATTTTCTTTCTGAGCTCTTCTCTACTCTGTAATAATTTTCAGGCACTAGCCCCTTTCTCTCAGTCCCCAATCCATGTGATCACGGGGCATGACCAAGCGTTAGATCACTAGGTGCTTACTCGGGCCTTTAGCTTCAAAATTTTTCAAAGTACCACACAACAATCTCTTGGAGTTCTGGATTACTGAACTCGCAAAGTAGGGTAGATCATCAGTCCACGTCTACCTAACATACGATGGCTGACACTCAGTATGGAACCTCAGGCATCCGAGTTCCAGAACTTTGAAGCCTCGGGACTTCAGAGGATTTCACATCCACGCATCCCAAACCATTGATCTCTGAACATTCCCAATCACCTTTGGTGACATTATTACATCACATTACTTACATTTTCCAATTGCGTGGGCATGAGGTAGCAGTTTGGAGTAACCCACCTTTCGTCCCACAATTCTTTTGACGTTGACACGTAACCCCTCGGTGAAACCATGGTTTGGATTACGGGACTGCCTTGGATAATTAACTTCCATGCAACTTGGGTCCCTATAATTCCTCTTGGTCATTGATCTGGATGTATCATGATCAATGCCAGCATGGGTCCTCCAACCTTTAAATACGTTATGTAACCTCGACCCCACTAGCCCTGCTCATACGCAAGCCACATGGTGGAATACTAGCGACTGACTCATGGCCCAATTATATGGGTGTCACATGTCACGTTCCATATGGAATTTCAATCTTCCATGGGCTTGGAACCCACTTATATGTGGCACACAACTCATGTGTCCATGTCAATCCAAGTGACACCATCATGACTCACTACTTCAGATCTTCGGGAGCTTTCACCCTTCACTACTGTGTTTGACCTTTTAACATTGGCTTGATCCAGTGATCGAGCTCTCCTCTTTAGATTTATGGTGTAGATTCACTTTGGAGCTTCAGGCTTCGATCCTTCTCTTGTTTCTGGCATCAGACTTCATTAAAATCGTGAAGTCCGAAGGGCTTCCAGTTTAACTCCTATGCACCTTCCCTAGATCTGACGGTCGTAAGGGATTTCCATTCCTTCTGAACAGATCCTATGACGCAGAACAAACTCTGCTACTCTGTGGATTTCCAAAGGAATTCATGGCTAACTGCCTCGCAACATTACCAGATCTGACGATTGTGAAGGATTCTCTTCTCCTGAACAGATCCTAAGGTCCACATTAATCTGCGGTCCAACACCACTTCTGTTGTGGTTTTACGATACCTCTTTTCCTCCCGAGCTTCGTAACATGACCAAGGTAACTTCTTGGCACTCAGGAAGGTTCTAAGGTTCGAAATTGGTCCTCTAGACACAATTTCCTCTTGAAACCTCGGGTCCAATGACCACTTATCCAGCCCATCCAGGTTCGGCGTTAAAACCTTGGCTCTGAACTCGAATTTTTTCTACTTCAACAACAATTCTTTCGAAACTTTTGCTTCATTTTCCACTAACATGGCCCATCCAGGCTCAGTGTTGTAACCATTCTCTGATACCATATTGTAACATCCCCGACCCTCCAGAGACCGGGTAATGCTACCACGCGGAATATACACTTATATGATATATATGAATTTTAATGAATTTAAAACACTTAATCATGATAACCACAGAATTACTCCTACCAGTTCAGATTCAAACAAGATTAAAAGTAAATCCACATGCAACGAAATACATGATAACATTGAAGCATCACAAAACCTGCATAAAATACATAATTAAGCACACCAATGATACTTATCTTTTAGCTGGAGTAAATCCACCAACTATGTGCAAACCTCCCATGAACCTCACAGCCTTAGCCCACACTGCTCATCACTCTCAGCAGTAGGTCACCCACGAGTTGGGACTAAACTCCACCAGGCAAGGGAATTCTAGGCTTGGCAAGGACAACATGGAAGTTGCACAAAGCAACAAGAAGGATCTTTTATCCTACGAGCCACTTATGCCCACAACACACAAACCCTCATTCCCCACACGCCTGGTCCACCATAGGAGGATACACCTTCACTAATACAAGTCCATTGGCTAGTACACCTCCCTTACCTTGGGCTTCAACAACAGGCTGTATCGAAAGTCTCAGAGTATTGTAGCTTCTGCGTGACTCCCTTTGAGGATAACTCACTTCCCATTAGACTCTCTCACTTGGGAGAGCTGCTCACAGGCCTGACAATGTGCCTCTTCAACCAATCTCTGGCTTATCTATAGCCGGGTACGAGTGAGAGCAACAACAACAACAACAACAATAGAGAAAAATAGTTATGGACACCTAAAAAGGAAACAACCTAATGGTAAATCACAACACGACTCAGGCGACTACAATTCCGTCGGGCTTCACAGGAAGAAGCACATGACGACTTCAAGGTTTTTTTTTCCAGAAATGCATGAAGGAATGAATAGGTCAAACGATGGAAGTCTCAATTCATACGGAGGATGAGAGAATGGACTCAGGAACTCATGCAGAGGATGGCCGAATGACCAGCAAACTACCAGCACGATTTGACTCACGGGTTACTGGTTCTAGATATCTGTGATGGATGCTCCCCGTTCATGGTTAGACAGTGGGCTGAGAATGGAAATCCAACCCACAACACAGCTGATGCTTCAGCTTTTAAATGCATGATCCTAGGTCGACACTTGTCTTCCTGGAGCTGCATGCACTCCATTTAGCCTACATCCCCAACTACCAAGAACTTAGGATAACAAAACATATTATGTCCACCTTAGTTTTCAAGAAATAATATTAAAATATTATTTCTCTAGAAGTAAGCCCCCCAGCTTATACCCTAGGCCCAAATATTTAGCCCCCTCCCTTTCCCAACCTCGTGGAAGCTTTGTCCCCCATCACTCTTTCTTCGTGGTCAGTCTACACGCAACGCTGTTTTTATATTAACAAAGTGCATAATTACATGTACAAAATAGGCTCCTGGCCTTTAACACCTAGGCTCTCTAGCCTACTTTCACATAATCTTACCAGCTTACAATTGCTCGGCTCACCAGCCTACAAAACATGTTTACAATACATAGATATAACTTGGGCTCATCCTTGGGGTCTTACACTTCGCCAAGGATGAGATCTCCGCGTCAGCCGACAATGTCGTATGCCCTACAACAACAAGCCCTTCAAAGATGAGGTATTGTGTGATATTGCTCACCTTGAAGCTTGTGATGTTCTTTTAGGTGAGCCATATTTGTGGAAGTGACATGTTGTGTATGAGTCTAGACCTTGCAGTGTTAATATTAATTTGGGTAGACAATTGTACAGGATACCAGAGGTAGCATCGCCTACCACTATTTCTTTAATCTCTTCTAAGCAATGCACTAAGGTCATTTCATAGATCGGGAAGTTTGTATTCTATTTGATCCATGCTCATAGTAAGTATAAAGTCATCGCCACATCCGTGACCTCTACATAGAGCCTCTCTTTGCAATAGAAGCAAGTGAATGAGATCGTGGAAGAGTACATAGAAATCTTCTCCTCACCCACCAGGGTATCAATGCATTGCCAAGTCAAGCATCCAATTGATCTAACCCCTGGTGCACCGCTTCCTAATTGACTAGTCTATCGTCGCTCGATGATGGAAAATGACGAAATCAAGCGCCATATCCAAGAGCTGCTTCAAAAGGGGAAAATCCAGCCCAACTCCTCTCCTTGAGGAAGCCCGATTGTATTGTTGTAGAAGAAAGATGGGACCTGGCAACTCTGCATTGATTACAGAGCATTAAACAAAATCACAGTCAGGAACCGATACCCAATTCCCCAGATTGATGGACTTCTTGACCAACTCAAGGGGGAAAAGTTTTTCAGCAAGATTGACCTAAAGTCTAGCTACCACTAGGTTCCCATCGAAGCAACTGATGTATGGAAGACAACCTTCAAATCTAAATAAGGTCTCTTCGAATGGTTGGTCATGCCCTTTGGCTTAACAAATGCACCAACAAATTTCATGATATTGATGAATGATGTATTGAGACCATTCACCAACTCTTTTGTGGTGGTATATCTGGATGACATCCTCATCTTCAACAGAACTTAGGAGGAGAACATGCAACATATTTAGCAGGTTTTGGGCACTCTGCAACATCACAAGCTATATTCCAACTTGGAAAAATGCTCCTTTGGCATGAACAAGGTCTAATAATTGGGATACATTGTTGATGAGCATGGGGTACATGTGGATCCAACTAAGATCCAAGTCATTTTCGACTGGCCAACTCCAATCACACTAACCAATATTCAGAGCTTCTTGGGACTTGCCAACTTCTACCGAAGGTTTGTGCTAGGATTCTCCCATATTGCATGGGCTCTCAGCGAGGTCACCAGGGGCGGTGGTAAGACAAAGTTCGCATGGGAAAAGACACAACAACAAGCATTCGATGATCTGAAACATCGCTTGTGCTCAGCTCCAGTTCTCTCCTTACCTGATCTGCAACAACCATTCGATATTGAGACTGATGCCTCAGACTATGATGTAGGTGCAGTCCTCACTCAAAATGGTCATCCAATAGCATACCATAATGAGACACTCTTAGATGCTGTCCGAAAATACCGCACCTATCAAAAAGAAATGTATTCCATCATGCAAGGCTGTCGTCAATGGAAGCATTACATTCTGGGAAAGGAGACAATCATCCACACTGATCACAAGCCTCTACATTTCATATAGACACATGGGAAGTTGCAGAACGATCGCCATCAAAAGTGGTCCACATACCTACAATAGTTCCATTTCAACATCAAGTATAGGAAAAGGAGCGCAAATTGTGTCGCTGACTGCCTCAGTCGCCCTCCCATTGCTGCGCTTACCACAATGCTCCATTCTTGTGGGCACGAGGCATATGAGTGGCCCCAATTTTATCAGTGTGACCCTAACTTAGCCACCACCTATCAACTCTTGGGTATAGCAGTGAATGTCATCGATTTTCACATCCAGGATGGATTGTTATGCCATCCGGGCCACCTCTGTGTTCCTGCAAGCGAACGTGCAAAGATGATTTGGGAGGTTTACTACAGTCGGATGGTGAGACATTTTTGTGTGGAGAAAACTATGATCGTTATATAGAAACATTTTTATTGGCCAAAACTTCGACAAGACGTCAACAAGTATATCAGATCTTGCACTACTTGTGCCATCAAGAATCAAGGCTTATACACCCCTCTTCCTACTCCCAAGAGGACTCGAGATTCCATCTCGATGGATTACATGTCTAGAATTCCATCCACCAAGCACGGAAATGATTGTATATTTGTGCTGGTTAATCAGTTTTCAAATATGGCCATTATTACAACCTGTAAAAAGAGCATCAAAATGACAGATATTGCCAAGCTCTTCTTCGAATGGGTGTGGGTGCATTTTGAGATACCATATAACATCACCTCAGATCGGGACAACATATTCCTCAGCACATTTTGGTCGAGTCTTTGGTCAATGTTGGACACAAAGCTCACTAAATACACTTCTTTCAACCCCCAAACTGACTGCCAGACATAGGTCGTTAATTAGATGATTGTGCACATCCTATGCATGTACAACTCTAAGCATCCATGTACATGGGAGGAAAGTCTTCCCTATGTTCAACACAACTACAATAGGGTTGATCCATATTTTATGAGTAGAAAGAAATGAATAAAGATTATTAACAGGTGCTTAACACAAAATAACAGAGATACAGTAAAACTGGTTTTCTATTCAATAACGAAATAAGTTGAAACTGTAAAATGCAGGGAAAACAAGCTTGCTGGAATGGTGGCGGCTTATCTCTGAGAAGAGATGTGACAACAGCACACATTTGCAAGAATAAGGTTACAATGAGGCTCTGAAGGCCTTTTTACACTAAGAAAGAATGCCAAAAAACCTTAGACATCCAAAAACCTAACCCTAGGAGATGAAGCGCCAAAAGTCATGTGGGCCCCGTTTGGGTAAGTTAGTACATCAACTTCATGGGGTCTTAACTTTTGCATACGATCTCCGATTTAGGCGTGTGATAGCCCGTTGGAAAGGTATCATCGAGGAGATTAATTTTGGGGGATCAATAATGCCTTCATATATCCCTAAGGAGCTCGATCCTGAAAAACCTTCATTTAGGCCCTCAAAATGGCCCCAGAAGTTAAAACTGCTAAAAATAGTAAATTGCCAAAATTGTCAGAAAATTGTTTTGAGACAGTTGGAAAAGGTGGGTGGCCCCCAATATATATCTAGATCAATCCTCCTTTCTTAGGAATAAATGGTCTGCATTGTGTTGAGGTCCCCCATTAGATGAGGAAATTTCTGCTGAATTTGGCCCCGGGTGAGCCACTTGCCTTGGTGCAAGAGCTGCCCTGCTTTGACGACTCGATAAAGCTGGATCCTTTGTTTTCGAGTGCCCTTGATCTGTATGTCCACAATCTGATCATTGGATGCCTATTGTAGGTAGTCGAGGTTGAGCTCTGTTGGTGTTAATTGTTCTGCTACTTCTGAGGTGTCCAATAATGGTGGGAAATAAGGGCGAAGGAGATCCACGTTGAACACTGGGTGCAGACCAAGGAAAGGAGGAATGTTGAGCTCAAAAGAATTATCCCCCATGACCTTAGTGATAGTGTATGGTCCATAACAAAGTGGGGGGAAATTCCAATGGGTTCTTGTAAGGTGTTCTTTCTGCAAGTGCAACCAAACTTTGTCGCCCACCTGAAACTTATGCGACACCCGATGTTGATCATGGCATTGTTTGTACTTGTTATTGGACTTCTGTAGGATATCCTAAACCTATTGGTAGATTTGCTGGATCCACTCAATGAACCGGGTGGCTTTTTCAACTTCAGTTGGAGCAGGAGATGAGTCAGTCGAGGTGACCGCAAGGGGAAGTGAAACATCTATGGGTCCCAATGGTTGGAATCCCAACCCCACATGAAAGGTGCTGTGGCTGGTTGAGCTATGCAGGGCTCGGTTGTAGCTATGATGGACATAGGGAAGGATCTCATCCCATGTATGAGGGTGCTTTGAATTATACATGTGAAGGATATGCACAATCATTCGATTTACAACCTTAGTTTGACCATCTGTCTGGGGGTGGAAGACCATGGATTTGGTGAGCTTGGTGTCCAGTAGTGACCAGAGGCTCGACCAGAATGTTCTGAGAAATCGACTATCCTGATATCAGACAATGGTTTGTGGGATGCCAAAATGTACCCAGACTCGTTCAAAGAAGAGATTGGCAATGGCCTCTACTGTGATGCTCTTCTTGCAGGCAACCAAAATTGCCACCTTAGAAAAGTGATCAACAACCACAAAAGCACAGTCATTTCCCCGCTTGGTGGATGAGAGGCCCGACATGTAGTCCATTGAGATGGATTCCCATGGCTTGTCAGGAGTAGGAAGAGGGGTGTACAGACCCTGTTTCTTATTGGTTGGTTTGGTAATAACGCAGAAATTGGCAACGCCCAAGAAGCTCCGAAGCTCAGTGAGTGTTGTTGGGGCTGGCCAATCACGGATGACTTCGATCTTGGTTGGATCCACATGTACGCCATGATGATCAATGATGTAGCCCAGGTAATGGACCCTGTCCATGTCGAAGGATCATTTTTCCAAGTTGGTGTATAGCTCGTACTGCCACAGGGTGTGCAGAACCTGTTGAATATGCTGCAAGTGTTCGGCCCAAGTCTTGCTGTAAATTAGAATGTCATCC
>ML821533.1:25970-39224 GCA_009831015.1 Picea engelmannii
GCTCTTCTTGCAGGCAACCAGAATCGCCATCTTAGAAAAGCGATCAACAACCACAAAAACACAGTCATTTCCCCGCTTGGTGGATGGGAGGCCCGACATGTAGTCCATTGAGATGGATTCCCATGGCCTGTCAGGAGTAGGAACAGGGGTGTACAGGCCCTATTTGTTAGTGTTCGGTTTGGCAATAGCATAGGTAGTGCAGGACCTCATATACTTGCTGACCTCCTATCAAAGTTTCGGCCAGTAGAAATGTTTCTGTAGCATCGCCACTATCTTTTCAACGCCAAAGTATCTTGCCATCCGACTGTAGTGGGCTTCCCAGATCAGATTCACTCGCTCACTTGATGGAACACATAAATGGCCCAGATGACACACCAACCCATTATGAAGATTTGAAATTATCGACAACTACGTTTGCACCCAACATTTGGTAGGTGGTGGCGAAGTTAGGGTCTGTCTCATAGAGTTGGGGCCATCCATATGTCTCATGGTTGCAAGATTCTAGCACCATGGTGAGTGCCGTGACTGGCAGTCTGCTGAGGCAATCATCGACGCGATTGGTGCTTCCTGTTTTATACTTGATGTTGAGGTGGAATTGCTGCAAGTATGTGGACCACTTTTGATGGCGATCATTCTGCAATTTTCCTTGTGTCTGCATGAACTGCAGTGGCTTATGATCAGTGTGGATAACTGTCTCCTTCTCAAGAAAGTAATGTCTCCACTGGCGGCATGCGTGCACAATGGAGTACATTTATTTTTCGTAAGTAGGGTACTTACAGATAATATCTGACAATGTCTCACTATGATAGGCCATGGGGTGGCCATGTTGAGTGATAACAGTGCCCACAACATAGTCTAAAGCATCTATCTCGATCTCAAAAGGATGTTGCAGGTCTGGTAGTGAAAGTACTGGGGCTGAGCATAAGCACTGCTTCAAATCATTGAACGCTTGTTGTTGGGACTAGCCCCACACAAATTTCACCTTACCACCACCCCTGTTTATTTGGTTGAGGGCCCATGCAATATGGGAGAAACCTAACACGAACCTGTGGTAGAAATTGGCAAGGCCCAAGAAGCTCCGAAGCTCAGTGAGTGTTGTTGGGGCTGGCCAATCACGGATGACATGGATCTTGGCTAGATCCACATGTACACCATGCTGATCAGTGATGTAGCCTAGGTAATGGACCCTGTCCATGCCGAAGGAGCATTTTTCCAAGATGGCGTATAACTTGTGCTGTCATAGGGTGTGCAGAACCTGCTAAATATGTTACAAGTGTTTGGCCCAAGTCTTGCTGTAAATTAGAATGTCATCCAGATACACCACTACAAAAGTATTGGTGAATTGTCGCAGGATATCATCCATCATCCTCATGAAAGTGGCTGGAGCATTTTTCAAACTAAAGGGCATGACCAACCATTCAAAAAGGCCTTCCTTTGACTTGAAGGTGGTTTTCCATACATCTGTGTGTTTTATCGGGACCTAGTGGTAGCCAGACTTCAGATCAATCTTACTGAAGTATTTGGCCCCTGTGAGTTGATCAAGGAGGTCATCGATTCAGGGAATCAGGTACCAGTTTCTGACTGTGATTTTATTCAGAGCTCGGTAATCAATACAAAGTCACCAGGTTCCATATTTCTTCTGTACCATCACGATTGGGCTCTCACAAGGTGATGAGCTAGGGTGGATGTGCCCCTTGTGGAGAAGTTCTTGGATCTGTCACTTGATTTCCTCATTCTCTAACAAAGAGCGACAATAGACTGGCCCATTGGGTAGTGGTGCACTGGGGATCAGATCGATGGGGTGCTTGACCTGGCAGTGCATAGGTACCCCTGTAGGTGAGGAGAAGATATCTGAGTATTCTTTCACGACCTTATCTACTTGCTTCTGCTGTGTGGAGAGGTCGGTCGCAGAGACCTTGGATGTTGTTGTGATCTTTCCCTTATTTTGAGAGCGAATCACAAAGAAGACAAAATTCTCTGTCTGAGAGATGACCTTCCTGCATTGCTTAGCAGAGATAAAGGAAATAGCACTAGGTGGGACTGCCTCGGGTATCCTTTACAATTTCTTGTTCAAAGTAATAATAACACTACGAGGCCTAGACTCATATACAACATGACGTTTCCATAAATAAGGTTGGCCCAAAAGAACATCACAAACTTTGAGAGGAGCAACATCACACAATACCTCATCTTTGAAGGGCTTGATGCTGTATGACAGTCAACACTATTGGCTGATGTGGAGATCACTTCCTTGGTGGAGCCATCCAATGGTGTACGATTGTGGGTGCGACGTTGTTGGTAGGGCCAGCCGCTTGACGACCTCTACTGAGATGAGGTTCTTCTGGCTATCGCTATCAACGATGAAGTGCAACAGGGTGCCTTTTACCCACATCTGTGAATGGAATAGGCGCTCTCCTTCTTCTGGCTCGTCTGGTTCACCAGGCTGGAGCTTGGTGGTAGCAACGGTGGAAATGGGTTCCGCGTCAATGGTCCGTCTTCCCCTTTCTGGTTCTGGCTCAGAGTCATAATCTGCATCTAATTCAGAGGCTTTCACTTCGACCACCAGTGACTGCTTTGAGTGGTAGTCAGCAGTGTTATGCTAAGGGCTCTTATGGAAGTGGCACCACTTCCCGGTATCTTTCTTTGTCTTTTCAGTGTCCTTCTTTGCTTGCGGCTTGGATTGGTTGTCCTGATACTGTCCATATTTTCCTTGTCCTTTGCTCAGTGGGTTGGGGCCACCCTTTCCTAGCTTTTGTTGTGAGGGGTTCCCAGGCCCAAATTGCCGCGTCTTTTGTTTGAGCTTCTTCTTGATTTTGATGGCATATCGGTAGGCCGCGCCCAAGGATGAGATGTCTAGAAATTCCATTTTGGTTTGGATGCATCTATGCAGAGCACCGTGATACTTGAGCACCAGATGTCGCTCTGAATCTTTGATACCCAACTTGGTGCGCAAGGTATGGAAGATATTTGTGAAATCTGGCACTACTTGGTCTCTTTCTTGCCGCAGTGTGGTCCATTTGGTATACAGGTCGTCATAACTTTTGACAGAGTAGTATTGTTCCTTAATAGAATCCCTAAAGGATTCCCAGGTGGCCGTGACTGAAAATAATGAGGTTTCCTCTGTTTCCTTTTGCTCACAGAAAGTTTCCCACCAATCTTTGACATGGGGAACGACTTTGAGGAGTGCAAAAGTAATCTTTTCTTTATTTGAAAAGTTATGGACAGAAAAATACCCTTCTAGTAGATTCAACCACTTGTCTACAACATCTGCGTCTATCTAACCTTCAAATATAGGAATATCAAAGTTTAATTGTACCTTGAAGGGGGCAACGCCTCCATTCGAAGAAGATGCGTCGCCTGTTGGTAGCCGCCGAAGGATTTGCGCGAAACTATCCATCATCTCGTTCCTCTGTTACATGAGGGCTTCCTCAATCAACAGTTTGAAAGGATCTCCTGTCCCGTCATATTTATTTTCTCCTACCATGGGAGGTCGCTTGGGTGTGTGAGAGCTTCTTTCCTAAAGAGAAACAAGCTCGAGAACCAACTCTTTATACTCCGACCTCGTTGGGGACATGCATTAAGACGATAAGGAGAAGACCGCTCTGATATCAATGATCTAGATTTTATGAGCAAAACGAAATGAATACAAATTATTAACAACTTCTTAACACAAAATAACATAGATACAGTAAAACTGGTTATCTATTCAATAACGAAATAAGATGAAACTGTAAAATGCAGTGAAAACAAACTTGCTGGAATGGTGGCGGCTTATCTCTGAGAAGAGATGTGACGGCAATGCGCATTCGCAAGAAGAAGGTTACAATGAGGATTTGAAGGCCTTTTTACAATAATCAAGAATTCCAAAAAACCCTAGACATCCAAAAACCTAAGCCTAGGAGATGAAGCGCCAAAAGTCATGTGGGCCCTGTTTGGGTAAGTTAGTACATCAACTTCCCGGGGTTGTAACTTTTGCATACGATCTTTGTTTTAGGCGTGTGATAGCCCGTTGGAAAGGTATCATCGAGGAGATTCATTTTGGGGGCTCAATTATGCCTTCTACTATCATTGAGGAGCTCTATCCTGAAAAAACTTCATTTAGGCCCTCAAAATGGCCCCGGAAGTTAAAATTGCTAAAAATAGTAAATTTCCAAAATTGTCAGAAAACTATTTTGAGCCAGTTGGAAAAGGTGGGTGGCCCCTGATATCTATCTGGATCAGGGTCTCTCCATATATCCACCGACCATAGCCTATTTCAGGTGGGGCTGGGATTCCAACCCTTGGGTTCCATTGATGTTTCACTACCTCTTCCAACCACACAGGAAAAATCTTCCCACATTCAGTCTGAGGTCGACAAAGTCACTAGATTTGTTGAGAGGATTCAACACATCCACTAACAGGTCCATCAGATTTTGCAGAAAGCCAATGCTAAGTATAACCAGTGCCAAGATCAACACCGGGCACTACACCAGTTTCAGGTGGGAGACAAGGTTTGGTTATATTTGCAAAAAGAGTGCCTTACATGGTGCCATTGGAAGCTCCTCCCACTTTGCTATGGGACTTACACTATCACCAAAGATGTGGGTAGAAATTCTTTTGAGCTCAACACTCCACCCTTCCTTGGCTTGCACCCCGTGTTCAATGTGGACCTCCTTCGACCATATTTTCCACCATCATTGGACACCTTAGAGATCACCGAACAATTGACACCAATAGATATCAACCTTGACTACATGGAACAAACATCCACTGATCAAATAGTGGATACACAGGTCAAGGGCACTTGCCAACAGAGGATCCAACTTTATTAGGTTGTTAAGGAAGGAAAGCTCCTACACCAAGGTAAGTGGCTCACCTGGGGATAAATTCACCATAAGTTTCCTTACCTGATGGGGTAACTCAACACAATGGAGACCATTTATTTCTAAGGGGGGAGGACTGATCTAGGTGGATATTGGTGGCCACCCACCTATTCCAACTGGCTCCTCTTGACAGTTTTTAGTTCAACACGTTCTTCTGTACTTCTTTGTAATTGTGGGTTCTACACTTCTGGGGTTGTTTGAATCCCTACACATCTTCTAGGTGGAGACTGCTGGCCTCCCACCTAATCCAACTGGCTTATTTTGGAAGTTTTCATGTCAGCACATCTTTCTGTACTTCCAGGGTCGTTTTGGGGCCCTAAACATTGTTATTTTGGCTTGCCACAGTCAAATTGTAGAGATATTTAGAGTTTGACAACATAATGTGTAGTTTTCAAGAAGACCTTTCCAACAGGCTATCACATGCCTAAAACGAAGGTCGTATGCAAAAGTTACGAACCCGAGAATTTGAGGTACCAACTTACCCATCGGGGCCCACATAACTTTTGGCGTTTCATCTCCTAGGGTTAGGTTTTTGGATGTCTAGGGTTTTAGAATTCATGAGTAATGTTAAAAGGGCCTTTGGAGCCTCATACAGATGCATGTAGCAGCCACATATCTTCTCAGAGATAGCTACCACCATTCAAGCAAGTTGTTTTCAATTATGTAGTTTTACAGTTTCAGCCTATTTTATTTATTAAATAGAACTCATTGTTCACTGGATATCTGTTATTCTTCTCCGTATCCTTGTGTTATTGTATTCAGTCTGTTATTCCTTTCGTTCCACTCATAAATCTAGATCACTAAAATTTGGGAACTGTCAAGTGTGACATACATATTACAAAAATGTTTCTAAGGTTTAACATTGATATCATAAAAAAATTATGATAAATCGAATCCAAAAGTGAGGTCAAATGGTTGAAATGTAACAACATAGAATCGTACAATGCTTGGGCTAGGTGGGATGTCATCCTTGGGAGGGGGTCAACCCCAACTTTCAAAGGCTATGCCTAAATCCAAAATAATTGGTTCCCATCTACCATGTCCCTATGTAAACTCAAGAGTTTCTCCGCTTCTGATATAAACATGAAACTTGTCATCATTCTGTTAAGGATGGGTAGGCTTGTTGAGTCATTGTTCGCAAACACTTTTGAACTAGTGTGATGTCTTAAGTAATTAGAATGGTGAGACTAAGAAGATTGAGTGGGAGTATTAGAAAAGAGGCTCACTAATCATTGTACGTGGAGCATTACACCAAGAATTGATCAAATGACTTACACTTTTTAAAACTAAGTTGAAATTTGCATGTGTAAATTAGAATAGATCAATGCACTATCAAACAAAAGGAATTTTTTTTTATGCTTAACACCCTTCCATAAACATTCATTTCTTCACTTCCAAATAAAAAACAAAACCTCAACAAAAAGAAAATACTAAAATACTTGAAATTCAATGATGCAATGTAGAGGGTTGCTAATTTTTTTGAAATTTGAGAAGGGAAGACTATACTACATAGAAATTAAACCCACTCCCATGTTGATTAAGCAAAAACAAAAACTCAAGAAACATATTTAATGGCTTCATTCTTTTCACAAATAAGACAGCTGGGTTGAAAAATTCTGGATGTTGCAATCTATGGCCAAGAGCAAGACTTCCCATCACAAGGGATTGGAGAAATATTGTCTTCTTTGACTGAATAAAAGAATTCCACAATGAAAAGATTTGAAACAAGAAGTCCTTTGTTGAGACCCAAAGCACTATATCTTATTAAGTATGGTACAAATGCTTGGCCTTAGACATGCCAATGGTAGCCATTAACAAGTATGGTACAAATGATTTGCCTTGGACATGCCAATGGTATCCATTAACAAGTTGGTATTATTTAAAGGCCCTGGAATAGTTCTAATACCTGTCCCTCCACCACGCCAATGGGTCTATACATTGTTTTTAATAAAGAAGCCCTCTAGAATAAGGCTTTTCACCCTTTCAAAAATTAACTCGTTGAGAGTAATAATCCTAAATTCCGCTTTCAAAGTTGGACCAACTCTTATGGTCTTTACCCTGAAAGTGAAACGTATTAGTCAAACGTATCATTAATCTTTTCCATGATTTTTTTAAATGCTTGGATGAGAACCAAGTAGTTTATGGTAACAAATTGTTATTGAAAAGTAACACAACTAACCACCATAGATTATGATCATAAAATGAAATCTGTGCTAGTTGAGAGTTTACTTTCCACTATAGCCAAAGTATGATGGTTTCCCATACTTTTCAAATTCTTTGAGATACAAAGATGGAGTTTACTTTCCAATGTAGCCAACGCATGATGGTTTCCCATAATTTTCAAATTCATCGAGGTACAAATGTGGAGTTTACTCTCCGCTGTAGCCAAAGTATGATGGTTTCCCATACTTTTCAAATTCTCTGAGATACAAAGGTGTTTATAGGAGTGGTAAGTGAAGTTTGTTGGTTGAGGTTTCACAATCTTTAATATTAAGGGGTTTCCTAGACAATGTGATTTTTAAGAAGAATGTTTTAGGCCTTATTGCCTCAACAACCTGAATGATCCATTTTGTACATAATGTCTAAGCTTGAGTTTAGGTATGAATGATCCCAAGACCACCTGAGACCCTATGCAAGGAGTGAAGACTCCAGTTTGCTTAGTGGAATTCCCATTTTACCCGAAGCATTCATCTAAAGGAAGTTCATAAGAAGTTTTTTCAATCTTTGATAGGGGCACTATAGGATGGAACCCATCATGAGGAGTAATAAATATGAGTGGCTCCCAACACTTTGGTGCAAATATGGAACTTAACATCTCAAGACCACGACAACATGATCCACTTATCTATTTTGTCTTTAATCTTCTTAACCATTTGTCCCACAAAATAATCCACTTATCTATTTTGTCTCCAATCCTCTCAATCACCTTACCCCAACGATTTTCGGGGTAAGCTTGAAGGGTGAATGGAATCCAAAGAACTTGCAAACCTAACCTGGTTGAAGCCAATACCATCCTTACTCTACTAACCAACTAGGCACATTGCTTCAAGTTTGTAAAAAAAATTGCAACTATTTCCTTCTATGTTTTCGACAAAAGCCTTCACAAAAAATGTTAATACAATTCAAAATATTGTCCAACAAACACTTTCCTCACACAAAATAAGAAATAAATCATAAAAAAATAAATATTGGCCAATTGCTTTCGCACCATGCCAAGGAAGAGATACCTTATATTATGAATAAGATTACTTTCATTTTGAATCAACCTTAAATACAAAAAAAAAAAAATCAATTTACAAACAGGTTTAAAAGAAATACTTCACAATAAATTAGAAAAATATAAATAAATATCTTCTCTCCTTACTTCGAGCCAAGAAGGAAGTCCATTTGAGTGGTTTTGAATCCAAATGTCTAAGTTGATGTAAATTGAATCACCTCATTAATTTCTTATTAGTAATTATTTTTATTGTTTAAATTTAAATACTTCATAATAAATAAAAAAATGCAAATAAATAAATATCTTCCCTTCTACTTTGAGTTAAGAAGTTTATTGGAGGGTTTTGAATCCAAATTTCCAAGTTAATATAAAATGAAGAAACTTGTTAAATCAATTTCAAAGATATATTTGTTTTTTAGGAATCCCACTCAAGAGGCATTTACCATTCTAACATTATCACAATGAACCAAAAAAATTAAACCCTAATGAAAAGAAAGAGTGGAAAATCTACTTTCCAACCATTCAATCAAACTACCTTTACTTTCTATTCAAATGAATACAATTGTTTTTACAAATAACTACCTCTACTTAAACGAATACAATTGTTTTTACACATTGTAAATACAAGTCAAGTATATTACTTTACGTTCTCTTAACAGGAGTTATGTGATTATTAAAACACATTTTGCAAAGCTGAGTAAGGTCTATAGATTTAGGTTTGTTCAACCAGTGTTTTTTTATTGCTTTAGGATTGTTCAGTTTTAAGAAGAGATGCTTTAGTGATGAATCTTAGCTTGGGATGACATTTGGACAACACCAGGTTTGTTTAGCAAGTAAACTTTACTTATAAATTTGTTTTCTAAATAAGGTTTTGGTTTATTGCTTTAGGATTTTTCAGTTTTAAGAAGATAAGCTTTAGTCATGAATTAAGGCTTGGGATGACATTGTTAGGATATTTAGACACTTAGGAGTTAGTAAGATCTACTTGGTCTATTGTGTCGTTAGGTAAAAGTGTGTTTCTTTAGTATGCATTAGTATGCATTTGTAGTTAGGAAATCTGACAGTCACGATATGTTCTCGACATAGAGTGATCAGACGGTTCATACTCTCCTCGATCTTAATGGCCATTGATTCGTGGCTTAAAACCCGATTGGTCCATGATCTCTATTTAAATATCATGGAGGGTCATTTTTCGATGATCGATTGTGAGAAAATCTCTTGTAAAATCTCTCTGTAATCTTTTTCTTTGCATTAATAAACTGCTCCAAGTGGAAGCATTGACTGGGGCCGTGGATGTTTCCTCGTAGGGGTTTTACCACGTGAAAACATTGGTGTGTTGATCTTTGATCTGGTTATGTGAGTGGTTACTAAAGGTTTTCATCCTTTGTTGGAATACCTGTGTTGTTGAATATGGTATCAGAGCCTGTTTGAAGACCCGCTCCTGTTGAAGATTGAGATTGTGAAGCCGAGTTGCCTTATCTCCACTTTTTGTCATTTCCATACATTTATGGGCTGAGAGGAATGTTCCATTACGTCTGGAGCACTCGTTTCAATCAGGATCACTTTTCGTTTCACTCGAAAAGGTTTCCGTTTGCCTAAGATACGATCATTACAGTCAGATCCGGAGGTATAAAGCTTGAATACGCATTTTTTAAAATTTTTGCGGAGTAGTATTTTGGTTTTATTTTGGTTTTGTTTTGTTTATTTCAGGTTGCTACTCTTTTAGATCTGCGTATTCTCTTTTCTCCGTGCCCTATGCGATCTCATCAAATCAGAAACAGATAGGAAAAGGTGCATCTTCCAGGTAAGCTAACCGAGATCTAACCCTTGTTGTCATCGAGAAGAAAAATATTTTTCTTTTGTGAAATGAGTTTTTTTTTTAGCACGCTCTCCAACAACAACAACAACAACAACAACCCTAATCGTCCTTTTGAACATTACAATATGTTTTTCTAGATCATTTGGTTAAAAGTTGTCTTATTAAGTAAGAGGTCTTGAGTTCAAGTCTCTCTTTTGTTACCTTTTTTGAAAAAAGTTCATGCTAAAATTGTAAAGTGTATTTCACTTCAAGTATAAAAGTGAATCACTATAAGTAGCTTTAATATTTTATTTTAAAGTTATTTATTTTGCATGCAACTTTTCTGTTATAAAGTAACTTCATTGTAAAATATCCCCACTTCTCTTTATAAAAGTGGGTCACTTCATAAAGCAACTTACACAATCACGTGGTCATTTGGTTACCGATTGTGCCTTTTTTAAAAAGGGCATAACTCTAACATCGGAAGTCCGTTTTCAGTGCCATTTTTTTTAAAACAACATAACTTTTCGAGCTCTTTCCATCCAAGTCATCAGTTTCAGTTTTTAAATCCACATTATCTGCATATTTAATATGGATTCTACAAGTATTGTCTTGCTTACCAGCAACAACTACTTCCAATGGAAATCTCATATGGAAGATTTATTAAGAAGTAAAGGCTTGTACCATATTACCTTGGGAAAGGAAAAAGCACCCACTGATGCTGATAAGAAAGCCAAGTGGGATAATAGGAATGACAAATCATGTGGACTAATTGGAATTTCCATCTCTTCTGATTTAAGGTATCACCTTCAAGATATTGATGACCCCAAAGAAGCTTGGAACATGATTGAATCTGTGTTTGGTAAACTCAATATTATTCGAGCACGATAGTTAGAAAATCAAATACTGACCTTGAGTCCAAATGATTTTTCTTGCCTTGGAAACTATATATCTAGGTTTAAAACACTCAGAATTTTATGTGAAGAATGTAAGATAAAGATGGAGGAAGAGCGTTGCATCTATCTTATTCTTTCTAAGCTAGGTAGTGCATATTATGTGTTTGTATCTACCCTTTATGCCATGAGAGAGGCTCTAGGGGAAGAAGCTTATGAAACACCCACTCTTGAGTCCTTTTGTGCTTCCTTGATTCGAGAGGAAGATAAGCTTGTACAATTTGGAGTGATCAACACTGCAGGTCCCTCCAACAAAGCCTTAGTTGCCCAATAGAAAGATAAACCCAAGTATCCCAATAAGCAACATCCTCGCTACAACAACAAACAACATAAGGGTCCCAAACCTGCTCAGACAACTTTAGATCCTAGTGGTGACAAAGGAGCAAAATATAAAAATAAGAATACTATCAGACATTGCAACTTTTGTGATAAAGATGGTCATGATGAGTCCAAATGTTTCAAGAAGATGGCAGATTTAGAAGAAGCGATGAATAAGCACAACATCAGTATTGATTCTAGTTCTTCTTCTCACAGACATGCACTTTCTACTTCTGGTTTCTCCTTCAATTCAAATTATACTACTACTTCTTCTTTTGATGAGTGGCTTATTGATTCAGGAGCATCTTATCATATGGCTAAGGATAAAGCCATATTTTCTTCTCTAAATGAATGTAACACCAAGAACATATTTGTTGGTGATGATATATCTCTTAGTGTTGTAGGATCTGGAATAGTTCAAGTAGATAATGGTCATTTCAATGATGCATTATGTGTTCCAAGTCTTTCTTGTAACCTTCTATCAGTATATCAAATCACTCATTCAGGTGAAGGTAAAACCATCGAGTTTTCACCTCACCAAGTTGTTATCAAGGATCTAAAAGATTCTAAGCATGTTCTTGCAACTGGAATTGCTGATGATATTACCAGGTTGTACAAGTTTGACAACTTTGGGTCATCAACTTTTTCATCAGTTTTTGTTGCTCATAGCGATGACTTGAGGAAACTTTGGCATGAGCGGGTTGGTCATCTAAACTATCGCTCATTGTAGCAACTATGTAATCAACATATGGTGACTAGTCTTCCTCTTGTTTCATGCAGAGATGGTGTTTGTGCTGGTTGTGTTCTCGACAAACATCATCTAGACATTTTTGACAAATGTGCCTCTTGGCACGCCTCAGGTCCTTTGCAGCTTGTTCACATTGATTTGTGTGGTCCACTTTCTTCTCCTTCTCTTTCTGAGTGCAAGTATTTCTTAACTTTCATTGATGATTTTTCCAGACGTACTTGGGTTTACTTCTTAAAACTCAAGAGTGAAGTTTTTGACAAGTTTTTGGCCAACAAGGCCCTTGTAGAAAAGCAATTTGGACATCAAATTCAAAGGTTAAGAACAGATAATGGAGGTGAATACGTGAACAATAATTTTACAAGCTACTACACTACACAGGGAATCCAAATGCAACACATTGTTCCATATACACCACAACAAAATGGTTTTGCTGAGAGAAAGAACCGCACATTAAAAGAAATGGCTAATTGTATGATCCAATCTAAGGGATTAAGTCTAAAGTATTGGGCGGAAGCCATCAACTATGCAAATTACATAGTAAATCACACTCCCACAAAGGCTCTTAAAAATATAACACCAGAAGAAGCTTGGACTAAAATTAAACCAGATGTAAGTCACTTCCGTGTATTTGGCAGTATAGCATGGGTTCACATTCCTGATGAGAAAAGGAAAAAATTGCATCCTAAAAGTGAGAAGTGTATATTTGTTGGTTATTATGAAGATGTCAAAGGTTACAGACTTCTTCAATCACATTGTAATGAAATTATTATTATAAGAGAAGTTAAATTTGATGAAAATCTCTTGGCCTGCGAGCCTAATTCGACGATTGTGACTTCTTTGGCTTGCGAGCCATATTCGACATTTGTGCCTTCTTATGATCTGGTTTCTTCTTCAGATGATGACAGTGAGGATGGAAATCCACCTCCACCTTCTCACCCTCCTCCAGATGAGTCCTTTGAACCTAAACCAGCACCAACTCCACCACTTCCTAGATGGGTCTGTTCAACGCGAGAAGAAACAGGTGATCTTGTCAGTGATCCTTCAGATCAACGTCAGACACGTTCACAGTTCTAGCGAGCCTCTTCTATTTTGGCTCAAGTTTCAGAAACTCATGATCCAGAGACATTTGCAGAAGCTTCAGGTCATCCAGATTGGGATACAACAATGAATGAAGAGTATCATTCTTTAATGGCGAATGATACTTGGGATCTTGTACCTCTTCCAAAAGGAAGAAAACTTGTTAGATGCAAATGGGTCTACAGAAATAAGTATGCATCAGATGGAAGTGTTGAAAGACACAAGGCTTGGTTAGTTGCCAAAGGATTTTCCCAAGTTGAAGGAATTGACTATAATGAAAC